>PVKU01005880.1:0-114705 GCA_004027475.1 Anoura caudifer | reverse complement strand
TAATTAAAAAAATAGTCATGGGGATAAAAAGCACAGCATAGGGAATTTAATCAATAATATTGTAGTAACTACAGATAGTGCTAGGTTGGTACTTGAAATATTGGGGGATCACTTTTTAATGTATATGATTGTCTAACCACCATGCTGTACACTTGAAATAATGTTGAATGTCAACTGTAATTGAAAAATAAAAATTAAATTAAAAAAAATTAAAAAAAAGAAAGAAAGAGAATTTGAAGAGAGAATTTGGAAAACAACCTAAAAAAAAAATACTAAGCAAAGTGGGAATAGAGGAAGCATTCCTCAATGTAATAAAGGCCATATATGAGAGACCTACAGCCAACATCATACTCAATGGACAAAACCTGAGAGCTTTCCCACTAACATCGGAAACAAGACAAGGTTGTCCACTTTCACCACTACCATTCAACATAGTACTAGAAGTCCTAGCCATACCAATCAGACAGGAAAAAGAAATAAAAGGCATCCAAATTGGAAAGGAGGAAACAAAACTGTCATTGCTTGCAGATGACATGATAGTGCACATATAAAATCCTATAGACACCACCAAAAAACTCCTTGACCTAATAAATGAACTTAGCAAAACAGCTGGTTACAAAGTCGATAATCAGAAATCAAAGGCATTTTTGTACACTGACAATGAAACATAAGAAACAGAAATCAGGAAAAAATCAATTTTGATATAGCAACAAGAAAAATAAAGTACCTAGGAATGAACCTAGCCAAGGAAGTAAAAGACCTGTACTCAGAAAACTATACAACATTGAAGAAAGAAATGAAGGAAGACACAAACAAATGGAAGCATGTACCCTGCTCATGGATTGGAAGAATTAACATTATCAAAATGGCCATATTAAGCAAAGTGATTTATAGATTCAATGCAGTACCTATTAAAGTACCAATGACAGATATAGAGCAAACATTTCAGAAATTTATATAGAACCATAAATGTCCCCGAATAGCTGCTGCAATTTTGGGAAAGAAGAACAAAGCAGGAGGGATTACAATACCTGTATTGTAACTGGATCTAACTGTATTACAAGGTCACTGTAATCAAAACAGCCTGTTATTGGCATAAAAACAAGCATATAGACCAATGGAACAGAACAGAGAGTCCAGAAATAAACCCAAGTCTCTATGGTCAATTAATATTCAACAAAGGGGGCAGAAACATAAAATGGAGCAAAAATAGCCTCTTCAACAAATGGTGTTGGGAGAGCTGGACAGCTACATGTAAAAAAATGAAATTTGATCACCAACTTACACCATACACAAAAATAAATTCAAGGTGGATAAAAGACTTAAATATAAGTCATTAACACCATAAAAGTGCTAGAGGAAAACATTGACAGGATAATCTCAGATACTCCATGCAGCAACATCTTCACAGATATGTCATCTAAAGCAAGGGACATAAAGGAAAGAATAAACAAATGGGGCCTCATCAAATTAAAAAAGCTTCTGCATGGCTAAAGAAAGCAGCATTAAAATGAAAAGAGTACCAACCATATGGGAAAACATATTTGCCAGTCACAACTTGGACAAGGGCTTGATCTCCAAAATATATAAAGAACTCATGCAACTCCACTCCAGGAAGACAAAAAACCCAATTATAAAATGGGCAAAAGTCTTGAACAGACACTTCTCCAAGGAGGACATACAGAGAGCCTAGAGACACATGAAAAGATGCTAAGCATCACTAGCCATCAGAGAGATGCAAATTAAAACCACAATGAGATACCAACTTACACCTGTCAGAATGGCCATCATAAACAAATCAACAAACAAGTGTTGGAGAGGATTCAGAGAAAAGGGAACCCTAGTGCACTGTTGGTGGGAATGCAAACTGGTATAGCCATTGTGGAAACCAATATGGAATTTCCTCAGAAAGTTAAACATGGAACTGACTTTTGACCCAGCAGTTCCATTACTGAGATTATACCTTAAGAGCCCTGAAACACCAATCCAAAAGAACCTATGCACCCCGATGTTCATAGCACCGCAATTTACAATAGCCAAGTGCTGGAAGCAACCTAAGTGCCCATCAGTAAATGAGTGGATCAAAAAACTATCATACATTTACACAATGGAATTCTATGCAGCAGAGAGAAAGAAGGAGCTTCTACCTTTCGACAGCATGCATGGAACTGGTGAGCATTCTGTTAAGTGAAATAAGCCAGGAGGTGAGGGACAAATACCATATGATCTCACCTATAACTGGTACATAATCAACAAAAGAAAAAAGCAAACAAAATATAACCAGAGTCATTGAAATTAAGAACAATCCAACAATAGCCAGAGGGTAGGGGAAGGGACAGTGGAGAGAAGGGTTTTCAGGAACTACTATAAAGGACACATGAACAAAACCAAGGGGGAGGGTAGAAGCAAGGGAGGGATGTGGGTTTGGAGGGGGTGGGGAGAAAATATAGACAACTGTAACTGAACAACAATAAAATAATTTAAATGAAAAAAAAAAAGGACTTACATAGATCTTGTAGGCCCTTGGGTTTATGTCATAGTTTGGAAAAGGACCAGCTTCTTGGGTGGGAAAATTTCTTCCAAATGCAAGTCCCACCTGCACACAACACAGGCTGCTTGCAGACTAGCAGGCAGTTAGCACAAACAAATAGCTATGTTCACTCTTCTGCAATTCACAACAGCCTGGGCTGGACTGATAATCTGGGTCATGGTGAGCCACTGGGTGCCCTTTTCTCACCTCCTGCTTAGCTTCAGCAGGTAGATCCATCATAAAGAATGGGGCTCCCCAGACCATAACTTCTTGCATGATGATGGCAAAGCTATAGACATCTCCTGCAAAAGAACCTGACCTGCTGCCCCTGGGGGCTCTCAGCAGTTCAGGGGCTGTCCACAGCTACTCTGAAAAGAAGGCATTATGTAATGAATGCAGGAAGGATTAACTGACAGTTTATATAATGCCCTCAAGGGCTCCAAGGGTGCTACTTCATTGACTGCTTTATATATTTATTAGATAGACCCAGGGTCGCAATCTATGAACCTAAGGAATTATACACAAAGAAAGCATACTACTCTCCCTACCCCAAGACCATGCAGGCAGACACAGTCCATATGTGGGGAAGGGCAGAGAAACTCAAAGTAGAAAAACTAAATGGCACTTGCTTTCTTGCTCTCTTGAGCCTGCCAATAGCAGTTGGCAGGCTCCCAGGGTAAGGTGAGTGCATTGCCAGAATGGTTGTCATGAATTTGCTGTTTGCTGAGATCTATGTGTATCTAGTAATTTGATTGTGCCTGACCAGCTCAGGGATTAATAGGTTGCTTTCTGGAGGTTTTGTCTAAAAGGATTAGAGGATCCCCAGGCCTTCTCTATTCTTGGCAGAGCAAAAAGGTGTAGCAAATCTTTCAACTCAGTTCTGCAAATATTTATTGAAGATCTACCAGGTACCAGGCACTGTGCTAGGTAGGTACAGGGGAAATGGCCAAGATGAATTAGGCCTTGCCTTTGCCCTTACAGAGTTCATAAGCAGTCAGTAAGACAGACATGTGTACTCCTAACTGCAATATAAGAGGGACAGTGATGACTCCCACCATAGAGTGCAGGAAAATGAATATATTAAAAGCCAAACTTGACCACCCATGGTGTGCTCTGCTCCATTTCAGGCCCAATCAAGGTAAAAAAAGATTATTTATGCTTTTAGAGTATTATGACAGTCAGTGACTCGGAAATTTTGGGAGAGGGCCCCTTAAGCAATACATAAAGAAATATGTACTAACAATGTAAATAGAATAGTCAAAAGTTGGAGGCAATGTTTTACACTGAACCATATGAAATTGCTGTTTCTATGGGTCAATTGTCTAAATATTGACAATTTCATAAGGTTCAAACAAATAAAAAATTGAGCTGATCAAATTAATCTATAAAGGTTTCCTGGAAACGTTAAATCTTAAAGGAACTTGTTAAGACATTTGAGGACGCAGTTTCCTAGAGCTTAAAGGATAAAGCCTTTTTGGGGAGAAAAAACAGTGAGTGCGAAAGAACAAGAGGTAAAAAGGAGCAAACTGTGGATGGGGGTGGTGGTAAGCAGATTAGCTTGCCTGAAGAGAATGGCTCTGTTAAGAAATAATGAGAAATGAGAAACAGGGCTGATGAAGTGAGGGAGGGAGGGTGGTTGGAAGAATGAGGGCAGAAGGTGAGAGGCCCTGAGAGACAATTGAAGGCCTTTGGAGTGAATACAAAAGGCAGTAGGGTGCAAGGAGTTTGAGAGGGATTTGATGAAAACCATGTTCAGGAAGATGAATCTGGCAAACTGCACAAGCTAGATTGAAGAATGAGAGGCTGGAGTCAGGGAGACCAGCCACGAAGTTATTATAGGAAGAGCCAGAAGTGAGGTGAAAGGGGCCTGAATGGGGATGGGGGTGGCAGCAGCAGGACAGGAAGCAAATACAAGGGAAGGCTACAATAGAGAAGGAAGTTACAGGGATGGGGACAGGTTCAACCTGCTTCAAGAACAGAAGAAATTTAGAGGAAACAACAGGTTGATGGACAGACTGGGAGGCTAAAAAAGAGTTTCTGCTGAGGGTGGG
The DNA here is from genome assembly GCA_004027475.1 of Anoura caudifer. Taxonomy (NCBI): domain Eukaryota; kingdom Metazoa; phylum Chordata; class Mammalia; order Chiroptera; family Phyllostomidae; genus Anoura; species Anoura caudifer. Next base: position 110,124 of record PVKU01005880.1, on the reverse strand, counting down.
ATGACAGGTGTAAAGTAGTGGCTTACTTTTCACCTTGTTAAATTTGGGGAATTAGGAAGGGAGTCCAGGGGACAATCTCCTATGAAGAAGGAACGAGGGTAAATTGTCTGAGATTACTTTGGTTTCTTAGTGAAACCAAAGAAAGAGAAATTCAGCCTGAAAATTCTTATTTTAAGCCAATCCTGATCAAAATGGTAGAATAGGAAATTCTAGGCCTATCTTCAATCATATACTCATCTTTTCTCTTTGTCCTCCAAGTGTCCCCAGCCTTTGTCCTCCCCAGGCCCATGAAAGTCTCTAATACACTCTCAGTAGTGATTTCGCCCTTATGTCTCTTTGCCAAAGTGGACTGATATTTACAAATAAAACTCAGAAGACTGAATGATACTTTAGTCAAAGGAATACATTTCTGGCTGTGGGATTTCAAGCATATGGTTTTGCGGGGAGGGCAAGGGGAATATTTTGGAGCAGAAAGAATGGTATATGGCTGCTTCTTCCTGATATCCTCTCTCCCTGCACATGTAAAAGTATAAGAAGGGAAAAGAGGACAAAACTCTCTGGTAAAAGCTGGATTATTAAATACAATCATTACCAAATAGTACTTTCAGAGAGCACTTACATGTATGTTGTTAATGGCTAAAATGAGGCTTTATCTGCGCTATACTTATATAATTGAGAGTACACGGGAATGAATACACTTACAATGCACCCCCATTTTTGCATCCCTACTCCAGAACCATGTAAGAGCCACTACCTACCATACTTGAACTCTCAGGAAAGCTAGAAAAATTACCTTTGCTAGTTTTTTTTTTATCTGCTGCAGGCAGTACTAACTCTGAGCCTTGCTATGGTGATAAAATCACCTTTGGATAGTCAGTGTGATAGAGTACAAAAAACCCACAGAGCTGAAAGTAAAGAGATCTGGGTTTAAAATCTCAGCTTGGTCACTAAGTAGCTCAACTTTCTGAATCTCAGTTTCCCCAACTATAAAATGGAAGCTTAGTCAGATAATTTCCAAGAGCTTTCCAAATATAAGATTCTATTAGCCCCGTCATCTAAGGTGGGGAGTAGCAAGTGATTTCATTATATTTCATTCATTCATTGATGCAACAAACATTTATTCTGTCAAGTAATAAAAGGTGCTGAGGGAAGCAAACCTGTTTTTTGCCTTCACAGAGCTTTTAGTTTAAATAAGGAAAGAAGACAGCTAATTAAACACATAATACCAACAAAGTATGATATTACAACAAAGTCCAAAGCCCTAAAAGATCATAAAGAGAACTTAGCCCAGCATAAGGTGTCATAGAAAGCCTATTTAATAAATGATATTTGAGCCCTAAAGAAAGAGTAGAATTTAGCCAGAATCAGATGAGTATATAACAAAGTGGGAATAGAAGACTGTCCCGAGCAATGGGAACAGCATGTGTAAAGGTCTGGAAGTAAGAGAGTGCCTGGTGTAAATGAACAACTAGAAGGAGTTCACTGCTGGAGCATAGAAATAGAGGGAGGTTTGCAAGGCCTAGACCATGCAGGGCTCACAAGTCATGTAAAAGAATTTGAACTTTATCCTAAGAGCAATGGGCAGCCATTCACTGAATTTTGGCACAGCTGTAAAATGATCAGATTTGTAGTTTAGAAAACTCCTAGCTGCACTGTATGAAGACTGGATTGAGCATACACTGCCATTGCAATTTGGAGAATGAAATGAAACATTAAGAGTGAGAGGCAGAGAAAAAGACAGATGCCATACACACACACACACACACACACACACACACACACAGAGAGAGAGAGAGAGAGAGAGAGAGAGAGAGAGAGAGAGAGAGAGAGAGAGAGAGAGAGAGTCTGCAGCTATCCTTTTCTCACTCTGAGACCTGATTTTCTTAAGTTTGAAAGTTGTCAACATGTGAATTAAACAGAACTCTGGGAAGCTGAGCATTGTGTTTTATCTCTTGTAGCACTAACACCTGGAAACTACTCCCAACTTTCAAATTGGAATCAGCCAGATAATAACCACAGGACAAAGTCTACAATAAGCAGATGGAGAGAGAGAGAGGAGAGAGAGAGAGGGAGAGAGAGAGAGAGAGAGAGAGAGAGAGAGAGAGAGAGAGAGAGAGAGAGAGAGAGAGAGAGAGAGAGAGAGAGAGAGAGAGAGAAAGAGAGAGAGAGAGAGAATGAATAAATGAATAACATGATTTGTATTGTGATTTCCAGGAACATCAAATCCTGCAAAGCATAAATGGGCACAGAAAGAGAAAATTGTTATATGTTTTAATTTACCTGGTTATAAGGACTAGTCTTCAGAAGACCAGATTGAATTCATAGAAATATTGCTAAGTAGCTGCATTATTTGGAAAAATATTGAGCCTCAGTTACTTTATCTGTTAAATGATGGAGTTGAACTAGATGACTCCCTAAAGTTTAGTATCCCACAAGTTTTGTAAAGCACAAAGATGATACCACTGATGACTAGACCTTCTGTCTCTATCTGTATACGTGTCTCTCTATATTTCATTCTTCATTTTTCTGTTTAGTAAAGTCAATAGTTTTAAAACATATAATGCCAAAGAATACGATATATGTTGTAATTTTATATCTCTACTTCTGTCCTCTTGAGTTGTATTTTTGGTTTTTTTTTTTATGTCACCCTTCTTTGTCTTTGCAATACTTGTTAAAACTGTTAATGCCAAAGTTTTCTATATGTATTTTACCCAATTCATTGTTTTTCCTTCTTACTGTTTCTCTTCCTTCCCCGCTCTTCCATCAGTTCATTTCCACCTAGTTCTCACTCACCCATTCTCACTCCCCATCACAGATTTCTACCATTTGATCTGTGATAATCACTGCAGACATTGTTTGGTGCTGTCACTAGTGTACTAAACAGAAAACAAAAACATAAAATGGACCTTACAGGCATACCTACTTATTTACTAGAATGCCATAGTTCTATCTGAAGTCATCTCATACAACCCATAGAGCCTTTATTCGCTATTTGTTTCTTTCTCTCCAACAGAGACTGTGAGGGTAAGCTTTAGTAGCATCTCATCTCAGAATGTGCTTTGTCAGGATCCAGCTACCAAATTACCTTCCATTCAATATGACATGTAATTATTGAGCACCTACTGTATGCTCAGTAAGTTCCTTCAGGGACTCCTGGGATCTCTAAACAATTCAGTCTAATCCTGCCACAGCAGGAACTAAACATTATTGCGTAGACTTTGCTCTGAAGGTTAGGCTGTGCTGAGACTACAGCCTGCAGATTTCATTCAACTCCTTTGGCTTGGAAATGAGGGTGGATTTTCAACTAAAGTGGGGAACTGAATCAGCCTGAGGCTTTAATTCAGTGCCTATTCTCATTTAAACTTTGGAGTTACCTTGTATGCATTAGAAGGGTAAAATACATTGCTTACCTTCAGCAGAAGGTTCCTCTTGGGAGAGTCTTAGCATTTCCAAGATATCATTAAAGCCATAATCTGTCACTTTTAGTACAAAATGCCCATCTACCACACAGTTCCAAGATTTCAGCCTCCCATGAGCAAACTCTCTGTGGTGTAAGTACTTCATGCCCTGAAGATGACACAAAGAGGATTTATCTAGCAACTTATTTTATTATTTTGTGCTTTTAGAACCATTCTCTGAGATTGTTAATGGCATGTGCTATTATGATCCAGAATTCAGCCCTTCTTTTCTTATATCCAGGCAAACAAAACATTGACAAGAATAATTTCCAGGTCCCTTTTAGCTCTAAAATTTTATGTTTTGATAAAGAGTCACATTTTGAGTGTATAGAGAATTGTGTGTTATTGGAAGATTTACTGCCATTTCAAACACAGGATGGTCTCATAAATATATAATTGCCAAGAATTTGAAGATTCTGATCTCCCCCAAAGACCTAGTCCAATTCTCATCCACTATTGGCAGGAATAGAAGTTGATGCAGCCTACCCTGGCTGGTGTGGCTCAGTGGATTCAGTGCTGGTCTAAGAACCAAAGGGTCACTGGTTCAATTCCCAGTCAGGACACATGCCTGGGTTGCAGGCCGGGTCCCCGGCGGTGGAGGGGGGAGCCGCGAGAGGTAAACACATATTGATGTTTCTCTCCCGCTCTTACTCCTTCCCTTCCCTTCTCTCTAAAATAAATAAATAAAATCTTTAAAAAATTAAAAGAGTTTTTTGGGTGGGCAAATGGTCAATAGCTCTCAAGATTGAAAGTATGCATGCCTTGTCACCTACAGATTCTATTTTTCCTCAAAAAAATTGCTTGTTCATCTGTACAAGAAGACATATACAAGAATCTTTATTATAGCTCTGCTTTATAATATTGCATAATTGGAAATACAATAAATACCTATCAAGAAGGGACCATCCAGCCCTTGCTGTTGTGGCTCAATGGATCGAGTTCTGGCCTATGTACCAAAAGGCCACCAGTACGATTCCCAGTCAGGGCACATGCCTGGGTTACAGGCCAGGTCCCCAGTTGGTATCCCAGGTCCCTGGTATCTCTCACACATCAATGTTTCTCTGCCTCTCTTTCTCTCTCCCCTCCCCCTCTCTAAAATTAAATAAATAAAGACTTTAAAAAAAAAGAAGGGACTGTCCAAATTGTGGTCTATCCAAACTATGGAATGTTCTGCAGCAACTAAAAATAATAAGGTAGATGTATATGTACCAACAGAGAAACATTTCTAAGCTGTAAAGTAAGAAAAAAATACTAAGTTGCAGATTATACGATAGTGTGTGTTTAAAAAAAAATGTATAATGTATGCAAACACACATGAAATTAATTATAAAGCTAATTACTAAATTGTTAACAGTGGATAACTTTGGGGGAAGATATGAAGAAGAATAAGCAAATGTCAGTATTTTTATATCATTTGGTTTTTCAATTTAATACATTATTTTTGTAATTTAAAATAGACAGTAGAAAGCTAAAGACTTCTGGTCAAGATGGAAGCATAGGTAGATATACTTCACCTCCTCACACAACCATAGAAAGAATTACCACCATATCTCAAAAACAAATAACACTGAGAACCATAAGAAAAATTGAGCTGTACGGAAATCTAACAACCAAGGATTTAGAGAAGCCACATTCATCTAGATGAGTAGGAGGGGCAGAGTTATGAAGCTGGAGCAGAGAGGATATGGTGTGTCACAGGAAGGAGGCAGTAGCGGTGATGGTAGTGGCACAGCCAGTGGCAGAGCAGATGGTCCCACATTCACATGTGGTAGAAAAAATTGGGACAGATACCTTGGGAGCACATGATCCCAGCCCCAGGCCAGACCACACAGCTCAGGGTTCCGGTACCAGGAAGATAAACTCCCATTACCTCTGGCTGTAAAAAGCAATGGGAGTTGGGGTGGTGGAAGAAACTGCCATATTTTTGCAGCTTAAAGAGCCCACATGGTTTAGAACATATGCAAACACCACAGCAACAGCTGGAAGGACACCAATCACATACAGGAGGTGGGTGAAGTAACAAGAAGTGGGACTAGTGACCAGCAGGCCCCCAGAAGCCAGGCAGAAGCATTTACTCCTCTCTGAGCCTCCCAGCCCCACCATATACACATACACAGCTATAAAACAGTGAAGCAGTTGTCCCACCCTGGAAACTACCTAAAGCTCCACCCCACACAGTTTACAGGTGCCTTTTCTACATAGGTCATGCTACTAAAACATGGAGTAAAAACAGTTCCACCTAATAAACAGAAACAAACACAGGGAGGCCACCAAATTGAGGAGGCAAAGAAATATGGCCCAAATGAAAGAACAGAAAAGAAAAAAAAAAACAGAAAAAGAACTAAACAAAATGGAGATAGCCAAACTATCAGATACACACTTCAAAACACTGGTGATCAGGATGCTCAGAGAAACCATTGAGTATGGCCACAAAATAAAGGAAGAAATGAAAGTCACACTAAATGAAATAAAGAAAAATATCCAGGGAACCAACAGTAAAGGGAAGGAAGCTGGGGTTCAAATAAGTAATTTGGAAGAAAAGGAAGAAGTTAACATTCAACCAGAACAAAAAGAAGAATCAAGAATTCAAAATAAATAAGGAGAGGCTTAGGAACCCATAGGAAAAATTTAAAGGTACCAGCATTCAAATCATTGGGTGCCAGAAGGAGAAGAGGAAAAGCAAGAAATTGAAAATTTACTTGAAAGAATAATGAAAGAAAACCTCCCTAGTATGGTGAAGGAAATAGACATACAAGTCCAGGAAGCTCAGAGAGTCCCAAACAAGTTGGACCCAAAGAGGGCTACACCAAGACACATCATAATTAAAATGCCAAAGGTTAAAGATAGAGAATCTTAAAAGCAGCAAGAAAAAAGCAGAGAATTACCTACAAAGGAGTTCCCATAAGACTATCAGGTGATTTCTCAAAAGAAACTTTACAGGCAAGAAGGGACTGGCAACAAGTGTACAGAGGGATGAAAACTAAGGATCTACAACCAAGATTACTCTATCCAGCCAAGCTACCACTTAGAATGGAAGGGCAGATAAAGTGCTTCCCAGACAAGGTAAAGCTAAAGGAATTCATCATCACCAAGCCATTATTACACAAAATGTTGAAGGAATTTAGTTAAGAAAAAGAAAATCAAAACTATGAATATTAAAATGACAACAAACTCACAACTATCAATAACTGAATCTAAAAAACAAAAACAAACTAAGGAAACAACAGAACAGGAACAGAATCATAGATATGGAGATCATTTGGTGGGTTATGAATGGGAGGGGGGAAGATACAGGGATTAAGAAGCATAACTGGTAGGTATAAATAGGGGGATGTTAAGAACAGTATAGGAAATGGAGAAGCCAAAGAACTTATATGCATGACCCATGGATATGAACTAATGGGGTGATTGCTGGAAGGAAGGGGAGTACCAGGTGGAGGGGGGCAAAGAGAGAAAAATTGGGACAACTGTAATAGCATAATCAATAAAATATATTAAAAAATAAAAAGAAGACACTGAATACTGCTGATCTCTGCAGCTTGCTTGGCAACTTTGTGTGACATTTATATATGATCTACCAGGACTCTATCAGATGGGTTTAATCATTCACATATACATGCATCCATATTCTAGTATAATCATTTCAGAACTGTTTATGTCAAGACTTTTTAAGTGTCTTATAGGAGTGTCTTTTAAGTGTCTTTTAAGTGTCTTTTAAGTGTCTTATTCTGCATGGCGTGGGCCCAGCTCCCACTCAGAGATGCACAGGACCCATGCCCATGGATAGGTTCTCCCATGGGGAATCAGGCCTGAATTGTACCTAGACTGCTATGAGACTTGCTTTTGCTAAAACTCCCTCACCCTGAATTGAGACAGCAAGTGCTTACTGTAACTTCCTAAAATCCATGCTAAAACTCCCCAGTATGGAGTGTAACCAGTTCAACCACTTTTCCCTTTGCATTTGCAAATATCCTTCTTCTGTGATGTGATTAGCAGCAGCATCTCCTTTGTTTTCTGTAAAAGGTAACCACCTAAAGCAAACCTGTAAATGAGGACTATCATGTAATGTGCCAAGAAACCTGATAAAGGCCTGTCAAGGCAAGGGCCCAGGCCTTTTTCTCCTCTTGAGAGAGAAGCCATGCTGTCCCTTTTTCACAGGACTCGGTAGTCCATGTGAATTTCTTGTATCTCATCCACAATGTGGCAGACCCCACGACCCCACAAGCCAGGGTCCACATCAGTGTCTAGCTCTATTTTGTAGCCTGACACCCCTTTTGTATTTGTATGCTTTATATCTTATGCCTTCAAAAAGTCTGCACTCTCCAGTATTTCCTAGCAGAGCCTGCAGAGGGTAAGATTTTCCCTAGGTTGTCTAATGCTTGGGTTTCATTCACAATGGGCCTGAGAGTACTGTCATTTGTAGGTTTCTCCCTTAACCTACATGACCTTGTTTACAAGGTAAGTGGAAAAAATACTAAAATAGAAATCAGGAGATTTGGATTCTATTGTCAACTCTGCCACTTAATAGTTAGCTGATAAATATTTATTAAACACTTACTATGTGTGGCAGACACTACATAACAAAGTATACCTCATTAAGTTTCTCTGAGCCTCTGTAAAAAGAGGGTATTCACACTTATTTTATGAAGAATTGGAAGGAGATAATGTTTATAAAGCTAGCTTGAAAAGGTTAGGTCACAATACAAAGGTCAAGACTATAATCAATAGGCAAGAAGCTCAAGAAGTCATTGATTGTCTAGATCAGCCTCATGAAAATGCACATAGACACAATTTGCATATTATTCCAGGGAGTTCATGGACTCCTTGAGAAGCCCATCTATAGGTTTATTCATGAACCCCTTTGGTTGTCAATACTCCTTGCCTCAGAGAGTGGATATGCTGCCTGATAGACCCAATGGTCTTTTGGCTTTCTACTCTTGCTGAGTTCCATATCTACACATATGGTATGCAAAAAACCATCACCTGGTTCTTGACTGAAACACCTTTTAGAAGGTGAAAGACAGGAGTTGGGACTAATGAGCACCAAAAATCTGGAAATGGGCACTTTACCACATCCAGAAAGCAGGGAAGTGGGATGGAAGAAACAATTGCTGAAAGTGAAGAGTGCTCAATGCCAACAGGAAATAAAAACAAATCTGCCCTTCAAATTGGGGGGCTGGGCAGGGTAAGTACAACCTTTCCATATTAGTACCTTATTACAGATATGGACAAGAGACTCAGAAGGGGTAGGGCTGACCCTGGGAGTGAAGGTGGAGGAGTGAGATCATCACAATGATCCAAGGAAAACAAAACATCCAAAACATTTAAGTTCTAATCTGCAGGGAAAATCCAAGATTTTCTCAGTCTTTCCATTAACCTTGATAAGATCCAGCAGGAATGATGATTTAAACATCCAGTCTAGTTTCACATCCTTATTTATCAGTATGCCTTCAGGAACAAAATTCTGTCACAATGTCAAATATCCTTGAGTTATAGAAGAAGCCCAAGAAAGGGTTACTATTCTTGTGATGCAGGTACTTCATCTGGAAGGAGACAGGAGAGAGACAAGAGAGTCACAACTGGGGACCAGAATTTAAGTCACATAACTTTATCTTCACCTTTCTTAGGATTTCTAGTTGCAGCAAGCAGAATTTTGGCCCAGTGATCTCCAAACCCTAGTCTTATTCCTGTGATTGTGTTATGTGGCCCAAGGGATAGTATCAGCATCAGACCAATCTAATCATATGAAACTTTTAAATCAGAAAATGAGGTACAAGAGAAATTTGGAGATTTCAAAGTGTGAGGACCCAAAGCTCCATTGTTGGCTTGAAGACTGAGGAAGGAGGCTGCAAACTGAGGAATGTGGATAGCCTTTAAATGACTCTCAGCTGATAGCCATCAAGGAAATGAAGACCTCAGTCCCACAACTTCATGGAACTGAATTCTACTGACAATCAGAATGAGCCTAGAAGTGGTTTTCCTACAGAAACTCAAAATAAAAGCCCAGCACGACTGACACCTTGACTTCACCCTTACGTGATGCTTAAGTGGAATACTCAGCTGAACCCACTTAGAATTCTGAACTAGTAAACTGTGAGATAATAAATGGGTGCTGTCTTAAGCCACTAACTTTGTGCTATTTCTTTTTATGGCACTAAGAGTTCTAGTCACCAATTCCTCATTGTGTGTGTTGTGGAGAGAGGGGGCAGTCTCCAACACAACCAACCAATTATCTGATACCAGCTGGGTGTGCAACAGTTCAGCTTGATTCTGGTACTATCTACCTGGAGATAGAGTCAAATCCCACAGGTTAAGGGCTCAGTCCTACAAGATTGTTCCATCCCACTTGAGACACAAGTCATAAGTCCAGGTCACCTGGGCTTCCTACCAACCAGTTATAGATTGGATTTTTAATTAACCCCTCATTGGGTTTGATTAATTTGCTAGAGTAACTCATAGAACTCACAGAAACATGTTACTTCCCAGATTCCTGGTTTATTATAAAAGGATATACTTCAGGAACAGCCAGACAAAACAGATGCATAGTGTAAGTTATGGAGAAAAAGCACAGGAGCTTCCATACCCTCTGCAAGCCATTCTGTCCAAATCTCCACATGTTTACCAACCTGGAAGCTCTCCAAACACTGTCTTTTGGGGCTTTTGTGGAGGCTTCATTACATGGGCATGATTGATTCCACTGTGACTGATTCAATCTCCAGCCCCTCTCCCCTCTACAAAGGTCAGGGTGGTGGGACTAAAAGTTCCAACCTCCCCTGGCAACCATTTCTCATCCTTTGGTGCTTTCCTAGAGTCACCTCATTAATGTAAGAAAAGGTGCCTTTATCATTCTCATAACTTAGGAAATTTTAAGGACTTTAGGAGGTCTGTGCCAGAAATGGGGGCAAAGGCCAAATACCTATCTTTTATTAAAAATCGCCACATCACAGACAGTGATAGAAAAAGAATGCAATGGTCAAAGATGGAAATTTCAGAGATGGATATCTCTTAGCATATTGTAAGTTAATGCTGGAGCTGTGGCCTTCTTCCTGATTCTTTGGAGACTCTGTAAGGTGGAGCTCGGTGACCCAGGAGGACTAAGAAAAAGGTTAATACTTTAAAAGGTAGAATAGATTGCCTACAAAATTTGTTTCAGGAGAAACATCTAGAATTTTTACTATATTTTTCCTTCATAACTATTAATTTTTTCACTAATGTGAGAAGTATTTAATATATGCCTGTAATGTCCAAGACACTGGACTTTACACTAGAGATGCAGAAACTAACAAAATAAAATCACAGCCCAGCCTAAACCAACTAAGATAGTCATGAAATTTCAGCCCACACATAGCAACATGGACAACTTCTTCTATACTTTCATTGTAGCAACTCTTATGGACCAAGCAGCAAAAACTATTGGGTTCTGAAACTCCATTGGAAGACACAATACAAGTGGTTATGCCAGAGACTGCTAGCAATTCAATACAAATCCACTTCCTTTTCTTATTTGGAAAACAAGTAGTCCACATTTTCCAGCCTACCTTGGAGCTAAGTGTAGCCATATGACTGAATTCTTAGCAATGGAATACGAGAGGAAGTGATAAGAGCTATGTCTAGTCTAATGCTTTTAAGAAGTGAATATATACACTTCATATTATTTTCCCACTTCTTATAGATGAATGCAGATGATGATAAGGCCTTAGGAGATAGCAGAATCATAAGATGGCCATATCCTGGGCCCGTGAATCACCATATTAGAAGAGAGTCACCAGCCAATTAATAAAACCAACCTTATACCATTTCGGGATGAAAATTAAACTTCTACTGTGTTTGAGACATTAAATATTTGGGGGTCATTTTGTTACAGCATCTAGGTTTACCCTAGTAGCTCTAGCATGAAATAATTTTAAGCTTAAATTTTCCCTAGATCTTTATAGTCATATATCCTCAGCTATAACCAATAGAGAAAATTCTATACAACAAACAGGTAGATACCTGCATGCCCTGCAGTCATGTCCTGCTCATATTCTAGACAACCACAGGAAGCAGAGAATTCTTGGAGAACCTGCATTAGCCAGATGGTCATTCAAAACATTTACTGGGTAGGCATGTACTTCACCTCCACCATAAAATCTCCCTAGCTAGTTACCATCAAAAGTTCAATAGTTGAATGTGTCCTTTCTCCCAATAATTTGTTAGCTCTCTATCTCACATGAAACCTTAAAACATTTCAAGTATCTTTTATGTACTCAAATTTCAAGGAGGAGTCAAGATTTTAAATTATTTGGGAAGAATCATCATCATACCTGCTTTATGTGCAAGCTGATTCCTTAAATAAACCATATAAGGATTCTTTTAACATAATTGGTAGGATTGGGGAAATCACCATTTTTCTTATATAAATAGAAATTACCAGATGACTTTTCTAGGTTTGGCAAATGGAGATTTTGAATGATTATGGGATATGTATTCAATAACAATTATAATAGCTACTATTTTACAAAGAAGCTGTACATCGAGTCTCACCTGTAAGTGGAACACAACCAACAAAACAAACAAGCAAGCACATTATAACCAGAGACATTGAAATAAAGAACAAACTGACAGTAACCAGAGGGGAGGGGTCAGGAAAATAATGTGGGAAAGAAGGGACAGGGTCACCAAAGAACATGTATAAAGGACACATGGACAAAGTCAAAGGGGGTAGGATTGAAGGTGAGAGGTGAGGGTGGGTAGGGTGGGGGAAAGTGGTGGTGGGAAAATGGAGACAACTGTATTTGAACAACAATAAAAAATTATTAAAAAATGAAATGTGCAAGATGCTTTACATGTATTCTCTTTTAATCTTCATCTCAATCCTGAGAAGTAGACATTAATATATTTCTTTTACAAATAAGGAAAGTAGGCTTCAAGGAGTTTAGGTGACTTGCTGGAGTATATAACAGTTCTTAAGTGTTAGATCTGGGAATGGAATGCTTCATATCTCTTTCACTGCAGAGCCCATACTTTTGCCATTGTATCATAGAGTCATATCAAGCCAGTTGCAATTCTGCAGGTATTAAGGAGTCTTCCTAACTGCTTGTTAGTTACTTTGGAAAAAAGATTGGTTTCAGTGGGAATGTGCATAAAAAAGGGTTTCTCATACCATTTCAAACATATCACTTGCACTTGATTTGATGGAGTTACCATGTCCAAAATCTCCAGAGGGGAACTTTTTCAGCCACACCCAATCACCTTAAAAAGAAAAGGTAGAGAATGGTGATGAGACCTAGTTGATTTAGAGCTATACAGAAAATGTATCTTCCACATGAAGGGCTTATAGTTAGGCCATCAACCCAAACAGGCTTTGTTCCTCCCCTCCCATCCTCCACCCCATGGGCATTCTGTATTCTGAGCTAAAAATGAGGTCATACAGAGAAGTTAAAAATTCCAATTAACTAGAGACAGAAAAGCAATCAAAGGTATGCAGGCCCCCCAAAAGGAATAATACCACTCTGTAACAACTCCCTTAACTAACTGCAGAAAATGCTAGTTCATTTCACTTATTCACAGTAAAGTGATGTAGCTCCAAGTGCCCTGTGATTAATGGTGATGGTTGGTGGTTGCAATTCTCGCTGCCTTGAGGCATGTAGTGAAGCGAATGTTTCCTGCATTTACTATGATACATTTTTCTCTTGTGAGATATGCCATTTTAGGGGCTTCTTGTGCTTTAATCGTAAACAGATTGGTTTAACTATAGATTAAACATTTTATTTGGATATATTACCATAATAATATGAGTAAACTAGACTCTTTCAGAAGTATATTTCTGACTTGTTAAGTACAAAACAGAAATTTCTAAGGTTGCTGTTAAGTCAAAAATAACAATTATTTTATTGTCTTCACTTTAACACTGGGACCTGATAGATAATTTTCTTCTACATACATAGCTCCAAGGATTCATCAGTCACCAAACCCTATTTAATTTCTGTCCAACCCAAATTTTAAATAAAGCAGTACATATATAGATTTATTTTCAATAATAATAATAATAATAATGTCTTACATTTTTGCACAGCACTGTCTATTCTTCAAAGCACTTTCACATCTATTATCTGTAGCCTGGAGATTCCATTTCAGGCTGTACCAATTAATGATTAAGTAGAGATAAAAAAGCAGAGAGCTCTGTGCAAATTCCAAGAATAGAGAGTGTAACCATTCTCTTATTAAAGAATGTATCCAGCTGTGATACTGCATCTGGAGACCTGTAAAAGACAGAGGTTGACAATGGGCTGCAGGCATCTCAGTTACTTGCCCACACTTTGTGTTAAAGGGCATCTTCTAGTTAAGGAGCTCAAAACCCTTTAACCATGGAATGGCTCTTAGAGGTCTTTAGCAGCTGAAACAGAACTGTGCCAGCCAGGTTCAATACTTAGAGTTCAGAAAGGTAGCCCAGGATCAGTGCATGGCAGCAGCAGAACAGTCAAAGCACCAAAGGCAGCCTTCCCACCCTTGTGCCCAGGAATTCTTCAAGTGTGGTCCTGGTCCAGCTACATCATGGTCATTTGGGAACTGGTTAGAAAGGCCAATTGGGATGCTCCACCCCACAATTACTTAATCATAGACGTCATGAGGGCCTAGCATGAGCTTGAAGTTTTAGCCTCCTAAGGCTTTAGATAGGTGAAAGCTTAAGCTGAAATAATAAACTCTAACTGGGAATTCACAAACTCACCCAATGTGTGGGATATGCCAGTGGGCAATAAGGCCTTTCCAGCACCTTTGAAACTACATTACTTAACCCATGGTCACTCCTAGCCACTATGGTACCTTTGTGCCAATTAGAACAGAATGATTCCCTCAAGTAAAAAGTTATGTTATAGCCTGTGGCAGCCCTGTGGTGTTGGGTAGCAACTGCATCTATAAACATACATGCATATACCACACTCTTATTTACTCATATATCTTCCAGACACAAGGGAACACATTCCACTAGCAGCATGAATACTCTGCATACCATCAAGCTCTGCCTGCCAGGTGGGGTCTTTTTGCCAGGTTTGGAGTCAGGCTGTAGAGATGTCATTGAGAAGCTGCAATCATGTCTCCAAGAATATTAGGCAGGAGAAAGGAGTAACCTCAAGAAACCCATGAGGCACAGTCAAGATAACACATAGCCAGGTGCACATATATTTACCAGTGACTATGTATGTGCATGGTCTGGTGTGCTGGTATAAATGTAGGTATGAGAAGGCACCCTGATACCTCATTTCAGAACTACATCGGAAGGCCAGAATCTCTTTGCCCACACCTGCATCCCTCTTGTATAAGTTAGTATATGTCTACAATATGAATTGTACCATCTGAGATGTGGTGTCCTTGTATAGGGCACAACCTGAACAGCATACTGTTAGCTCTGACTCTGCCTGTACCTAGTACCTGATACCTTCTTCGTGGAGTCCGCCTTATTACTGACATGGGTTAGCCTTCACTCTGGCTTATTGACTTTTACAGGTAGTTAAGCAGAGCTTTTTTTCTCCTACAAATTCATTAAATTTGAGAGCTAGAAAGGCTCTTAGGTATCCCTAGGCTAATCCTCTCATATTATGATAAAGAAACTGAATCCCAAAGAGATTAAAAGATTTGCCCAAGGTCAGAAAGTTAGGCAGTAATAGAATCAAAGTCTTCCATTTCTCACTTTGTTGCCTTTTTTTTTTTTTTTTAACATCAACATGTGGTTGCATTTCACGTGTCCCCCACTGGGGACCTAGCCCACAACCCAGGCATGTGCCCTGACTGGGAATGGAACCAGTGACCCTTTCTTTCATAGGCCGGCACTCTATCCACTGAGCCACACCAGCCAGGGCTCACTTTGTTGATTTGTTCATGGGCTTTCTTTGATTTGGGGGATGTGTGTATGTGTGTGTGTTTTAAGATTTTGATAACTCTCATAAACTTTATAAGAAAATTTTTAATGAGTATGTGTGTGTCCTACCTCATGAATAATGCAGAAAAAGAAGAAAAAGGGTAGGTTTTATCTTTACCACACATGCACTATTTGTTTTGTTTTGTTTTGTTTTAAGAGAATTATAAAATACTTCACTCATCATTCACTTTTTAATTAAAAGGAGAAACATCAAACTTTATCCACTAAAGTTTTTTTAAATATTTTTATTGATTATGCTATTACAGTTTTCCCAACTTTCCCTCTCTATTCCCCCTCTGCCCTGCCCCCCCAACCCTCCAGCATTCCCCCATTAGTTCATGTCCATGGGTTGTACATATAAGTTCTTTGAGTCCTGTTTCCCATATCATTTTTTTATCTCTCCCCATCTACCTTATGCCTACTAACCATGGTGCTTCTTCCCTGTACTTTCGCCCCCATTCTTCCCTTCCCCCTCCCCACTGAAATCCTTCCCTGTGATGTCCATTTCTCTGATTCTGTTCCTGTTCTGGTTGCTTGCTTAGTTTTTGTTTTCATTGTTTTTCTTTTCTTTTAGGTTCATTTGTTGATAGCTGTGTGTTTGTTGTCATTTTACTGTTCATACTTTTGATCTTCTTTTTCTTAGATAAGTCCCTTTAACATTTCATATAATAAGGGCTTGGTGATGATGAATTCCTTTAACTTGACCTTATCTGGGAAGCACTTTATCTGCCATTCCATTCTAAATGATAGCTTTGCTGGATAGAGTATTCTTGGATATAGGTCCTTGCCTTTCATGACTTCAAATTCTACTTTCCAGCCCCTTCTTGCCTGCAAGGTTTCTTTTGAGAAATCAGCTGACAGTCTAATGGGAACTCCTTTGTGGGTAATTCTCTCCTTCCCTCTTCCTTCTTTTAGGAATCTCTTTTTATATTTAATCTTGGGTTACTCAATGATGATGTGCCTTGGTGTGTTCCTCCTTGGGTCCAACTTCTTTGGGACTCTCTGGGCTTCCTGAACTTCCTGGAAGTCTATTTTCTTCACCAGATTGGGGAATATTTCCTTTATTATTTGTTCAAATAAGTTTTCAATTTCTTGCTCTTCATCTTCTCCTTCTGGCACCCTATAATTCAGATATTGGAATGTTTCAGGTTGTCCCAGAGGTTTGTAAGAGTCTGTTCACTTTTTTGAATTCTTGTTTCTTCATTTCAATGGGTGTTTATTTTTTCCTTTTGCTCCAAGTCATTGCTTTGAGTTTTGGTTTCCTTCCTGTCATTGTTGGTTCCCTGAATATTTTGATTTGTTTCATTTTGGGCATCCTTCCTTTGTTTTTTCATTTTTTGAGCAAGTTCAATCAGATCTATGAACATTTTGATTACCAGGGCTTTAAATCCTCCATCAGATAGATTGACAATCTCCTCCTTGCTTAGCCCTCTTTCTGAGGCTTTACTCTGTTCTTTCATTTGGGCCCTATTTCTTTACTCCAGGACCCTGATAAGTTATAAGGGGGCGGGGCCTTCGGTATTCACCTAGGCAGGGCAACCCTCTTTTCAGCGCTGCAGTGCTGCCTGTGAGGGAGGGGCCAGACAGAGCACAATGCATGTTGCCTGCTCATCTCCAGCACACTTTTCAAGGACTCTCATGTGAGACTGGGAGCTTCTGCTGCTACCACAACCACTGTAGCCCACAGCTGCCTCTGAGTCCCCTTAAGTCAGCCCTTCCCTCACACCCCACTAAGCGTGGGGCAGCCAGTCCCTCCCCCAAGGTCCACAGCATCTCTGCAGTTTTTCTGAGTGAGCCCATGCGGTCGGTCCACTGCCTTACAGGTCTGGTTGTTCTAGTTGATTTTTTTCTTTAATTCCTTTGCCATCAGAGTTCCATGCAGTTTGATTTTCTGGAGCTTTTGGTTGTTTATTGATTTCAAGTTGGTTATTATCCTCCTTTTGGTTGTGTGAGGAAGCAAAGGGTCTTTACCTACACCTCCATCTTGCTGGAATTCTATCCACTAAAGTTTTTAGAAGTAACTTAAACTCCATTAGTTTTGCACTAAGGCCATGGTGTATCAGTAAGCTTCAGTTACTTCATTGATTCTGCTGGACCACTTAGATGATTTATTAGGTCCTTTTCATCTTTGATGATCAGAAAAGATGTTTGGTGGAAAGGAGAGGGGTGGAGGGAAAGCTATAAGGAATATAGAAAAAGGTGGGAAGAGAGAAAAAAGGATCTGGGAAATGAAGATTAATGTGGAGGGCATGCAGGGAGAGAAATAAAACAAAGAGATAACTTGAGAGGCAGATGAAATGAGAGAATGGACAGGGAAGATAATTTCAGTGGGTTCTCTCTCTGTGTACCAGGGTTGTACTACTGCTCATCTTACCCTTCTCATCTAGATTGTGATTACTAGAGCAGACATTGACATGCTCTACTACATCTACCATTGACAATTCTTTTTCCCCAGAGCTCTGCTCATCTTCCTTTTTTTAACTTCTCCAAGAATATCTATGAAATAAGGGCTGATTTTATGTGCAGTTCTGAAGGGTATGCATCTGTGTGTACAATCAAAGTGAGAATTTATGTCAGTGTAGTACAATCTTATGGCACATCCTTAGAGAAGCCTGTCATTTCTTATTACTCTGGGCACACTTCCTGGAACTTCCAGATCTTCCAATAGCAATTCTCATGAAAATTTGATTAATTTTAAACAGAAACTAGATAGCAAACCTTTTTTAAAGATTTTATTTATTTATTTTTTAGAGAGGGGAAGGGAGGGAGAAAGAGAGGGAGGGAAGCATCAATGGGTGATTGCCTCTTAAGCACCCCCTACTGGGGACCTTGCCCACAGCCCAGGTATGTGCCCCAGACTGGGAATCAAACTGCCAACCCTTTGATTCACAGGCCAGCACTCAACCACTGAGCCACACCAGCCAGGGAAAACCTTTTTTAAAATACTCCTAAAAGAGAACTATTTAAAAAGGCAAATTATACCTTATTATTGATATGTTGATTCACTTAACTTAGGCTCCCTCCCAGACAGAGTCCTCTTCAGCCATAGCCAGGCAGTTTTCTAGTTCTAGCTGTCTTTTTTTTTTTCACCTCACCATCAGCCTAATGTTGACTTCATTGTGTGATATATTCTCACTAACACACTCCTTTTGTGCAGATAAAGGCTCCCTTTGGCCTACACAGTTCATAAATATTCATCATCTGACTGGCCAGCAGTCATTACAAGAACTAATTCAATTCTCTGTCTCCATCCCAAATGAAGATATATCTGACAGATTCTTAAAGGACAGTTACATGCAAATGTTAATTTTTCCCTCCTCATTCTACACTATAATCTTCTCACTCCACCAGATAAAACATACCACAATTCAACACATAGATTCTTCCATAGAATCAGAGAATCATGACATGTCCTAGCCATAAGAGGCTTTTAGATGTGTCTTAGTCCAGCAATTCTCAACCCTAGCTGCACATATAAGGGAACTTTTAAATACTGCCAATGCCTAGGCCCACCCCCTACCAAATAAATCAAAGTTACTATGGGTGGAGCCTGGGCATAGGTATTTTTTAAAGTTTCCTATAAAGATTCTAATAAGCAACCAAGATTAAGAACTCAGTTCAACCCCTAATTTTATAGATGAAAAACCAAGAGATTGCCTTAAGTAATTGAGATTTACTTCAGAATATTAGAGATGTCAATATATGTATAAAACCATCAGCCTGTACCATTTGACATCCAAAACCTATGTGACTATCTTATCTTTAGTCTTTGACACAGTAGAACTGTCAATTCCCCAACATCTCAAGTTTATACTTAAAGCAAATTAAGTCCAAGGAGAGATCCAGAGGTTTTCTGCCACAAATTTAAGTCAAATCATTCAGCTACCCTGAGCAAATGTATACCATGCCAATTTTGGTGCTTGAGGCCCCTGTCAATTATGTATTCGGTGGATGAAAGCATTCACTTGGAGAAGCCAGTGTGGTAGACAATTAAATAACCCATTCTGTCTTGTTTTGGATTTTCTTTGTAGTTACTATTGAAGTTGACAGTGTTTGATGTTTTTAGGAGTATCTTCAAACAAAACAAGGAAACCATACTGGGATGGCCTCACTTAAGAGGGAGAGAAAGGCAGTCTAGTTTCCTTTCAACCCCTGCTTAACTCTTTCCTCCTGAGAAGAAACAATTCATCTCTCCAACTGATACAAGATTTGCTCTGGTTGCCAAATTCCAGTATCTTAGAACAAGGGGCCAGAGGTGGCCTCTTAAAGTTTGAAAGACAGAAACTTAAGTGAAATAAAAAGATTTCTATTTTACACAGCAGAAGGTAACCTGTTACTATAAGAGTCAGTACAGGTTAAAAACTAAATAAATTAATAATTTAAAAAATATTATTTCAATGATATAAGATAACAAGTATAAAAAGAACAACTAGCATTTGAAAAAAAGGGTTCACCCTAATTCTACTCTACTCAAACATTTATCTAGACATCCTATCACAAAGTTGACTTAAAAAGTCATTTCTTCTATTATTATATCTATATCTTTTGGAAGGAGTGATATGATTAAGTGTTTAGGTCTCACAGCTTTTCCTACATGCATAGTAAATAGATGGAGTTGAAAACTCAATGAAGTTATAAATAGATTAGTTGCTGAGGACAATCATTGTCAAAAATGTCAACCAAACAAGTCCAGAAGGGAATAACAGAAAAAAAACCTGAGAAGACTCACCAAAAGTCTCAATATTTTTAGCCTACAGACTAAATCATAAATCACTGCCTCATTTTAAAAAACAAGGAGGCAACAGATTAGACAGCAGATTATCCTACCTCATAAATTGTTATGTTGAAGTTTCCATAGGTAGCTAGAGTTAGACTCCCTGAAGAAAAGGAGAGCCTTAGGGACCTCCTACTTTGGACCTCTGAGGTGATCTGGAAGCTTACACTGGCATGACTTCCTCTCTGTGAGTGTATTAGGAAAAAAATTATAAACAAAATTCTCATGATTTAGGACAGAGTACTGAGCTATAGTATAGATACTGTGTTTACCTGTTTTCTTTCTTTGGTATTCCAAAAAAAGTAACTATATGAATTAAATTCTGTAAACATGAGATTGATTCATTTTCCCTATCCCCGGTACTTTTTTTAGGCCAAGATTGGTACCATGGTTTATCTCTTTATACCACAAAAGAAAGGCAAATATTTGCAGGTACTTCCATGTCCTAGAGAGGATTAGAATCATAGTTTTGGAAGGGCAAAAAAGAACACTAGCCATAATTAAATCTGGGACCTTCATTTATAGACAAAAATGAGAAAAAGATAAATATCTAGCATTTTGAAAGAAATCAATTGCAGAACTAAGACAGAATCCCACCCTCTGTCTTTTAGGCCTGACCTTTTTAAAAAAAAATACAGTCTTCAATGGCATCCTTCTTTGTGCAGGTAAAATCAATGGCAGAAGGTATCCAATAAAGCAATGAAATGATAGAGAGTTAGTAGATCATCTCCCTATGGTTTATGAGTCCAATGCTTTAAAAGGTCAAATTTCCTCTTGCTTGATGTGTTAACATGTACACTTAAGTTTGGTAGCAGAAGGCTAGGAAGTACACAGCTGAATGACAAAAGGAAGAGTTATCTGCAATCTATGTTAACCTTTAAAATTAATCAACTTTATCTTCAACTGGACCTGAAGACTTATTTCACATGAAGAAATAATAAATCAACAGGTTCCTCATATTTTTCCATGTCTCCAAATATGTCTCTTTTAGAGTTATAGCAATTCAGAGCTAGTAGTTACATTTGATACTGTCTAGGCCAGCTCCCATCTGCAACTCTAACATTTTCCTTTTATAATGAAGAAACAGACACCTAAAGAGGAATGTAGGTACTAGAAGAAGAATGTAGATATTATATTTGCTGGTCTTGTGTTCTTTCTATCACATCATGCTTTGTTTCAGTCTTGCTTGCCAAAAAAAAAATTTAATTTTAAGTACTTTTACATCTCTGACCTTAATGGTCTTTGATAAACTGAAGATCACTACTTGCTTTAAACCTATATTAATTTTACCAAGATAACATATAACAAAACCAAGGCAATAGTAAACTATACCTATCTCCTAATGTGTTGAAATCCCAACAGCTCAAGATTCAGACAAGATATAAAACTTGACTCTCCACTCTCACATCAGAGCAAGGCCAGAGAGGAATCCCTTCATTATTAATTCTTCCCTTTCATTATTTATTTTCTTATGTCAGCAGGGGTACCTAGATGTGTACATCGAGATATACACCTCTCTATTAAGGGCAAAGAAGGAAGCAAGAGAATCTGCCAAAATTCATAAACATTTGATCTTCAGCTTCACTTTCCTCTAAAAGCGTCCTTTCCTGACCTGACTTCTACAAACCTGCTAATTTTTCTGGACTGAATCAATGCTATATTCACTACAAGTTTATACTTTCAGACATTCAATTTACATGGAATTCTTGGCTTGGTTTCTTGACTGATTAGACACAGACAGCTACAAGTTTGTGACTGCACAGACCCCTATCTTTTCCCTTCAGAACGTGTGATACAAACCAAGTGCCAAAAAATCTGGAGGCCAAGAGTTATGTTCTCCTAGGGCAATGGCACCCTTTTCAATCTGGGTCAAAATAGTAAAAATAAAAATAAAAAGAACATTCTTTATAAGTCTATTAATCTCTGTTGCTATTAATTTTTCTCGCTCATATGGTAAAAAATGGTGATTGCTTTTTTTCTCTCATTATGTCAAAATATAAGCACATGTGAAAGAAAACATCTGTCATAATGAACAGGATTTTAAAATCCCAGGCACTTTGTTCTTCTAAAGAAAGCACTATTCTGCTATTTATAGTAATTTAGTGAGAACTGTATGGAACCCAAATATATTTTGTACCTCAGTAGGAAAGTGAGAAGATATAGGTGGAGGTTTTATACACATTACCAGACTATTGCAAGGCCTGTAGAAAGAAAAGGCTAATTCAGTCCAAAATTGAGCAATGTTTATTATTTGGACACTATAGAACCAAAACATTTAGTCAACAGATATAAACTGTGATTCTGACATGGATACCACCAAAGAAGTAAGGCCTTAAAAAATAGATTTATTGGCTTGCAGCCAAGATGGAGGCATAGGTAGACTTGCCACTCTCTCAGAAGAGTCCATTTAAAGATTCCACAGAGTCCTGGAACCCAGCCACTCTTGGAATCAGCACCAGGGCAGCAACTGGAAGGATGCCAGACACTTTCAGGAAGTGGGGGAAGTGACTGGAAATGGGTGAGAGCCAACAAGCAGCATTATTCCCTCTCTGAGCCCTCCCCCACGTACAGTGCCATAAGGTGGCAAAGGGGGTTGCACTGCCCTAGTGAATACCTAAGACTCTGCCCCTTGCAATGTAACAGGTGCACTAACAGGGGAGCCAAAACTGCTCCACTTAATACACAGAAACACAGGGATACTGCCAGATTGGGGAGACAAAGAAATAAGGCCCAAATTATAGAACAGAACAAAACTTCAGAAAAAGAACTAAATGAAATGGAGATAGCAAACCTGTCAGATGCAGAGTTCAAAACACTGGTTATAAGGGTGCTCAAAGAACTCATTGAGTATGGTAACAAGATAAAAAAGACTCAGGGAGAAATTAAGGTTACATTAAATGAAACAAATAAAAGTCTACAGAGACCCAAACAGTGGAGAAGAAGTCAAGACGCAAGTCAGTGATTTGGAACATAAGGAAGAAAAAAAGCATTCAAGCAGAACAACAAGAAAAGAAAGAATTTTTAAAAAACTGAGGATAGTCTAAGGAGCCCATGGGACATCTCCAAATGTACAAATATCCAAATCATAGGGATGCCAGAAGAAGAGGAAAAGCAAGAAATTGGAAACTTATTTGAAAAAAATAACAGAAAACTTCCCTAATTTGGTGAAGAATAGACATGTAAGTCCAGGAAGCACAGAGAGTCCCAAACAAGTTGAACCCAAAGAGGACTGCACCAAGACACATCATAACTAAAATTCCAAAGGTTAAAGATAAAATCTTAAAGGCAGCAGGAGAAAAGCAGAGCATTACCTACAAAAGAATTCCCATAAGATTGTCAGTTGATTTCTCAAAAGAAATTTTGCAGCCTAGAAGGGACTGGCAAGAAGTATTCAAAGTGATGAAAAACAAGGTCCTACAACCTAGATTAGTCTACCCAGCAAAGCTATCATTTAGAATGGAAGGGCAGATAAAGTGCTTCCCAGACAAGGTAAAGCTAAAAGATTTCATCATCACCAAGCCCTTGTTGTATGAAGTGTTGAAGGGACTTACCTAAGGAAAAGAAGATCAAAACTATGAACAGTAAAATGACAACAAACTCACAACTATAAACAATAGAATCTAAACAAAGAAAAGCAAACTGGGCAAGCAACTAGAACAGAAGCAGAGTCATAGAGGTGAAGATCATGCAGAGACTTGTCAGTGGGGAGGGGAAAGTGGGAGAATGGGGAAAAAGGTATAGGGAATAAGAAGCATAGTTGGTGCGTACAGAATAGACAGGGGGTACTAGGAATAGTATGGGAAGTGGAAAAGCCAAAGAACTCATATGTGTGACCCATGGACATGAACTAAGGGAGGGATTGCTGGAAGGAATGGGGGTACCAGGTGGAGGGGGACAATGGGGGGAAAATGGCACAACTCTAATAGCATAATAAATAAAATATACTTAAAAATAGATATATTGCAAAAATAGGTATATTGCTTTTGATAAAAACTATACTCTATATTGCTACCTATACAAAATAACTCCTAGCCATCTGCTTCTATTACTAATCATCCATTTCTGGATAAAAATATTATCACAGAATTGAATACTTGTTTTTTAGTATAACATTATATATTGGGATTGCTTTAGAGCCTGCACTTCAGTACTTACCCTTTCTAATTGTGGTGGGAAATTTCATACAAGGCATATTGAGTGTGGCAAATCCAGACAAATTCCATCATCTCAGGTGGCTTCACAAATAAAGGCTGCCATTAATACATTTTATGATATGAGGATGGAATACAGCTTTCAATCAGAGTAATAATTTTGGCATTCAAGAATACATTTCCAGGAACATGATATCAAACTTACAGCAGGATCTCATGATTTAAACAAGTAAGAGTTAGTGTTATAATTAAAATTAAATCAAACAGCTGAAAATTTTATTTGATTCCAACTGCATAGACTATTACCCTGTAAATCCATTCTCACCCAGCCAACTAATTAAAGTACACATTTCAGTGTAATATTTAGGCAAATGACCAGTTTGGTCACATAGATAATTAATTCTCATATCTGGTACATGTGTGTAGCAAAAGTAAATAGCACATAGGAATAATATGATATGTTTGCATCCTCTCTCCAACTCTTGCCAACACAATACTAGATAAGGTCTTTATTTTGACTATATATGGGGCACAAAGAGGCACACTCTCCCATTGCCCCCTATATTTGACAAAACTCTTCTCCACACATTCTTTTCCAGACTTTGTTCATACTGTTTTCTCTGCCTGGGATGCCTATAGAGGCCAGATGGGTAATGTAAATTGATGAAATAGGCTGAGTATAAGACAATAGAGAGTGCTGGGAACTGTGTCAAACTGCAGAAAGCATGGCCTTTCCAAAAAGAGCACCTACTACGAAGTTCCAATTAACTGTCACAATGATACCCGAGGTTGATAGATCACCCAACCTTATAAAAAACACTCAGAAATCCAGATTCTTACGTGTAACCCCACAATTTAAAAAATCTGGCTACTGATTTTTGTAACCATAAGGGATGAACAAAAGTAATTACAAGTTTCCAACCCATGATCTAGAAAAATCTTATCCTTCCTTCTTTAAGACATAGCTTCAGTGCTAGGTCTCTGAAAAGCCTTTCTCCACTTATCTGTTTCCTCTTAAGTTCTACCATATTTCTACTGTCTTTTGTACAATAGGGTTTCTATCAACTTTTTTGTGTAGCATGATTTGCTTCTCTGACTTGACTGTAATCTCCTTGAAGACAGGGACTTTATGCCATCTCTAGCACAGGGCCAGTACATAGTATCAGGCACTCAATAAAGATAGCCAATTACAACACAGTCACAATCAAAACAGAACCTCTGAGGAAGCTCAACTCTCTTTCACTGGTTGATTCAATCACAAAATTTTTACAAGCATTTGCTATACTATCAGCACCACGTCAGGTCTTTGGGCTAACATTAAAAAAAAGAGAGATGTACCCCTGAACTTGTGGAACTAGCAATCAAATGTTGAGTCCAAACACACAAAGAAGGAATATATGAAGTCAAAACTACACTATAGTTCAAAGTGTGCTACATCACTTACACATAACTGTTCTAAGATGGCACTGTCCAATAGAAATGTAACATGAGCCACATATGTAATTTTAAGTTTTCTAGTAGGTATATTACAAAAACATAAGAAAAAAAAGGGTGAGATTACTTTTAACAATAGACTTTAACACAATACATCCAAAGTATTATCATTTTAAGATATAATTAATATATTTTTAAGATTTAATGAGATATTTTACATGTTTTTGTAGTCTTTGAAATCCAGTGTGTATTTTACTCTTACAGCACATCTCAATTCAGATTAGCCACATGTCAAGTGCTCAGTAGTCACTTATGGCTTGTGGGTACCATATTGGACAGTTCAGCAAGAGAAAGGGAAGCTCCTTATCTTACTGCCAAAATGGGGCTTGATAAATGTCACATCTTCCAAAGTCAGTAGAATTCTGTTTGGCCCTTTAATCAGTTGGATTTTATTTATATGATGGCTAAAACACGCAATCAGAGAGTCATAGAGGGCTGCATATTTTTCAAACCCAGGGAATATTTGTCCTATGATAGAAGTTAAAAAATATACAAGATAATTGAGGGAGTAACCACACCTGAGTCTTTACCATAGTAACCACAGCAAAGAGAGGCAGCAACTCTGGTCCTCACAACTTGTAGAATTACAAAGACCAAAAGAGAAAAATGAAAATGCTATTGAAGAGACATCAAAGGAAGGGATGAAGGTGTTGCATGGGGATGGTATCTGAGACCAAAAAAGTGGTGTTCCCATCACAAGAGCACATTCCAAAACATCACCTCTGAATACTTTTAAAGAACTCAGTACCCCTTCTCAAATGCTGTGGTGTATATTCTAATAATACCAGAGCTAAGAATCATTAATCTCAATTATACAGACATAAAAACATATTAAAGATAAGAACAAAATTAAGCAAATTGTGTGAGATCCCCTGGCCTGAGTCAGAGCTGGCACTCAAATCCTTGGTCCCTGGCTGTGGGCCCAGATTTCTGCCCACAAGACCACTTGTCTTGCAAAGTTGCATGTATGCATTGCCAAAGAGTAGTTTGAAAAGTGGAAAAACTCAATTGGTTGTTTTGTCTACATGATTCTAAACAACTGGGTGGACTGGGTTTTGTTTCTGTTTCATTTTTTTTTCTTTTACTGAATTGGTCTCTGTCTCAGCATTATATAGACACAGTTTAAACCTGATTCTCTCCAAGTGCCCATTAATTTGCAGTAAATGTAGTTATTTCTTACAAATTTGTTACTAGACACACAGGAGTTTATGATGCCTAACCACACAGCCAAGTAGGTCACTTCAGTTGAGCTGATGGGTCAATTTGAGGACTTGGAGAGAGTCTTGGATTAGTTCATATGGTTGTTTACTTCTGTTTTGTCTTGTGGGTCTGACAGCTACAGCTTGACTTTACTTTTTCTATAACCCTTAATGGTCACCCTATGGAATATACTAAAGCTGAGTATCAGAGTGGGGAAAACAACCACTGAATCAAAGTGTCTTGTTAATTTGCTTTAAGAAATACACAATGTCACTGAAGTTTGTTTTGTTTTGTTTTTTAGAGAAAGGGGAAGGGAGGGAGAAAAAGAACAAGAGGAACATCACTGTGCAGTTGCCTCTCACATGCCCCACACTGGGGACTTGGCCAACACACTCATGTGCCCTGACAGGGAATCGAAACAGAGACCCTCTGGTTCACAGGCCAGCAGTCAATCCACTGAGCCACATCAGCCAGGGCCAATGTCACTGAAGTTTTAAATACCAGCAACCCAGTCAGTTTTTCTCAGTGATTCCACTTATTTGTAAACACACAATATGTTTCTAATTGTCTGCCAACAAATATGTCTGTTATCACTGTGGGAGCTGCCACACTGCAGAGAAAATTAAAAGAACCCCGTAGTGAATTTTGGGGTAGACCCCATGACTCTTTTGACAAAGTAAAGCATCACTCCCTAACTTATTTATTACATGTGTGTAGTGAATTGTCTTAAAGCAAACATACCTGTCAAAATAATCATGCTACAGAATACATTCAAGCAGAAAAGGAACTGGACTCCCAATCCAAAGACCTGTTCAGATTCTGTCACTAATTATCCATATGACCTTGGATAAAAAAAATTTAACCTTTTCATGACCCAGTGTCCTCATCTATTTAGCAAGATAATTGTCCTTGCATTATCTGCTTTTACATAGTTATTTTGAAAATCAAATTAAATAATGCATGTGAAAGTGCTTTGAAAAGCAAGAAGCACTATGAAAGTATAAGGGCTCATTTTATCATTACGATCATTAGTATTATGAAGCACAAGAAAGCATTATAGAAAGGAGAAGCACTCTGTTTCAGATGAGGGAAAAGGAGAAGTTCAAAAAAGCCTTTGTTTTGGGGTGGTTGGGCTCTTTGCACATCTTTCTTTCTGAAAAAAAAAAAGTTAAACAATCAAAACACAGAAAATGAAGGAACAGAGAATCACTTTCCTGCATATAATCACCATCTATTACAGAAACTCATCAGCCACTCAGCTCTTCTGCTTGCAGAGAGCCATGTGGGCAGAGAGAGGGAGGTAACCAGCAAAGAGAGGATGGCTTTTGTGCTTTGTTAGCTGAAGAACCAAGAACCAATAACTCTGAAAAATGATGTGTTTTTTTTTTTGTCCCATCTCTGAGTTTTGGGTGACCATTTCAAGTACCAATTGCCTCAAACTCATTTTTGTCTCCAATCATTTTCATCTCTAACTAATCATGTCCCTCTCTAATCACTTTCCTCTCCAATCTTCTTTGCCCTTCAGCCACAAGCTCCAAAACAAATCCCCCAACTCCATGTTTTTTATTTTTCCTTCCCTTACCAAGAATTGCAGATTGGGCTTATTCTAAGCTCAAAGAACCAGTCCATTCCATGGGACAGACTCGTGAGACCAGTCCTTTGAGGGGGGCATAACAGCTAACACCGACAGCTGAGTGACTTGATTTTCTACCTTACCATGGGGTGTTTTGGCATTGGGAAGCCAGAGCCTATCACTCCTTAAATCTCCCTACAGGGGGAAGCTTATTGATTGAATGGAATTTATTTTCACTAAGTAGCTAATAATGTTAATTAAATACTTAATTATTTGGCAGGAGCTAAATTAAAGACACTAAATTTCTGTTGTGAGTAGGAATATGTCACAGTCACAGAAATAAAAAAATAAACTTCCTTTGAAGTCATATCTTCATTGATATAGTAGGAAGCTAGGCAATGAGCAAAATTAGGTAAACAAGTATTATAGGGTGGGATCCTGCTCAAGGGTGACATTTCCTTCCATAGCATATCACTGGTTATGCGGTTTAGACCCCCTGTCCTTTCATATCACTGGTCATTTGGTTTGGCACCTCCCCTGACCTTTCCTCCCCTGGTATGTCATTAGTCATGTTAGACTCTATTAGAGGAGAAATAAGGGGGCTGGAGAATATCCAAATGTAACTCCCATACAAGCCTTTGCATGACACCTCTCTTAAGCATCAAGCTCCCCAGACAATGAGGTTCTGGCCCACATCAAATAATCTTAGGAACAAAGCCTAGGGTCTGTTGACCACAGAGACAGTGTTTTGGTCAAACTAGAGGCCTCGGTTGTATTTCTCAGGGTCAGTAAAGCAGCAAAACTGGATGAAGTGATACCATGGCTGACACAGGACCAACTGCAATGACTAATAACCCCCTGCCTTGGTACTGACCAATCAGTAGAAACCACAATCCTGAAAGGACACACCTGGAAAGTTGATGAATATTTTGTTGAGATCCTCCCCTGTGACCTCCTCTAAATCTCCACCTTTGGAAAATATATAAAACCACTTAAGACGAAGGACCCAATGTGTACTCTCTCTGAAGCACACCCCTGCCTTTCCTCCTCTCCTTCCCACAGGCTCATTTTCTTTGCCTTTCTCTTTCCTGAGCTCCAAGGGCACTACTTCTTTTGCCTCTGTAACATGTTTCCTGAGACCATGCAGCCCAACTGGCTCACTTCTTCTACCTTTGTGACTTTCTAAATAAATTTCTTACGCCAGAGTTCTTGGCCCTGAATTGTTTCTTAGCCAAACTCAAGGGTCAAGGTCTAATGTTACCAGTAACATTTTAGTTCCATTTGCCATTAACATCTATCAAGTGTGTTTTACCAGTTCATAAGCTACCTACTACTCTGTGTGGCTTTATCAAGTTTCTAATCCCAGCGAGAATAGATAATTTTGTTTTTTCACAGCAATGCCAAGATACTAAACACTAAGAACTAAACCTGTAAGTGTTCCAATCCAGGATTTCACAGTCATCAGGATATTAGAGCTGGAAGGGCTCTTAAAGATCATCTAAACAATTCCTTTATTTTAAAATGAGAAAATTCTGGCCAATAGAGGTTTAATGTCTGGTCCAAATTTATACAGGTACTCAATACACTTTAGACAGTCTTTCTTCATTTTTTTTGACATTTTATATTGTTTTAATAAATTACTTTATTGTTGTTCAATTATAGTTGTCTGCATTTTCTCCCCAACCCCAGCCAAACCCACCTCCCTCCATTGCTTCCACCCTCCCCCTTGGTTTTGTCTATGTGTCCTTTAAAGTAGTTCCTGAAGGACTTCCAGCCAAGATGGAGGCATAGGCAGACACACTGTGCCTCCTCTCACAACCAAAATTAAGGACAACAAAGATTTAGAAACAAGAAAACAACCAGAACTCAGAAAATCGAACTATTTGGAAGTCCAACAATGATTCATCCAGACCAGTAAGAGGGGCAGAGTCATGACAGGAAAAAGTGGAGGTGTGGACCCAGCTCGCAGGCAGCAGTGGCTGGCAGCCCCCAGGTGCACAGGCGGTGACTAGCAGAACCCAGGCACGGGGTGGCAACTGTGCAGAACCAGTGAGGCTGCACAAGGCAGCTGGCTGACTGGGTGGTCCCACATTCACGCGCAGATAATCCAGGCAAAGGGGAAGCGGTGAAAGGGACTGGAATCCGAGAGTGAGTAAAGCAACCGCCATTATCTCCTCTCAGACCCTGCCCCCACATACAGCATCACTACCCAGCAACTGGGCTGTCCTGCCCTGGGGAACACCTAAGGCTCCACCCCTCACTGCTTAACAGCCGTGACTAGACCAAAAAAAAAAAAAACCCAGAAATAAAAATGGCTCAAACCGGAGAACAAATCAAAGCCCCAGAG
Source organism: Anoura caudifer (assembly GCA_004027475.1). Taxonomy (NCBI): domain Eukaryota; kingdom Metazoa; phylum Chordata; class Mammalia; order Chiroptera; family Phyllostomidae; genus Anoura; species Anoura caudifer. The sequence continues at coordinate 79,231 of PVKU01005880.1, read as the reverse complement.
CCAATTTATCTAAGCGATGAAGAGATTGCCAACCTATCAGATGCACAATTCAAAACCCTGGTGATCAGGATGCTCACAGAATTGGTTGATTTTGCTCACAAATTAGATGAAAAAATGAAGGCTACAATAAGTGAAATGAAGAAAAATGCATGGGGAACCAACAGAGCTGGGAGGGAAACTGGGACTCAAATTGACTGAGTGGACCAGAAGGAAGAAAGAAGCAACCAAACTGAAAAGAATGAAGAAACAAGAACTCAAAAAAATGAGGAGAGGCTTAGGAACCTCCAGGATATCTTTAAACGTCCCAACATCCGAATTATAGGGGTTCCAGAAGGGGAAGAAGAAGAGCAACAAGTGGAAAACTTATTTGAGCAAATAATAAAGGAGAACGTCCCCAATCTGGCAAAGGAAATAGTCTTCCAGGAAGTCCAGGAAGCTCAGAGAGTCCCAAAGAAGCTGGACCCGAGGAGGAACACACCAAGGCACATCATAATTACATTAGCCAAGATTAAAATGAAGGAGAGAATTCTAGAAGCAGCAAGAGATAAGGGGACAGTCACCTACAAAGGAGTTCCCATCAGACTGTCACCTGATTTCTCAAAAGAGACCTTACAGAAAAGAAGGGGCTGGAAAGAAGTATTCCAAGTCATGAAAATCAAAGACCTACATCCAAGATTGCTCTATCCAGCAAAGCTGTCATTTAGAATGGAAGGAAAGATAAAGTACTTCCCAGATAAGGTCAAGTTAAGGGAGTTCATCATCACCAAGCCCTTATTATATGAAATGCTAAAGGGACTTATCTAAGAAAAAGAGATAAAAAATATGAACAGTAAAAAGACAGCAAACTCACAGGTATTAACAACCAGACCTAAAACAAAAGCCAACTAAGCCAACCACTACAACAGGAGCAGAAACACAGAAATTGAGATTACATGGAGGGTTAGCAACAGGGGAGTGGGAAGAGGAGAGAGGGGGACAAGGTACATAGAACAAGTAGCACAGATGGTGGGTAGAAAATAGACATGGGGAGGGCAAGAATAGTGTGGGAAATGTAGAAGCTAAAGAACTTATGACACATGGGCATGAACTAAAGGGGGGAATGTGGGTGGGAGGGGGTGTGTAGGGTGGAGGGGAATGAAGGGGGGAAAATGGGACAACTGTAATAGCATAATCAATAAAATATAATTAAAAAAATAAAATAAAGTAGTTCCTGAAAACCCTTCTCCCCACTGTCCCCTTCCCCCTCCCTTCTGGCTATTGTTAGATTGTTCTTAATTTCAATGTCTCTGGTTCTATTTTGTTTGCTTTTTCTTTTGTTGATATGTTCCAGTTAAAGGTGAGACCATATGGCATTTGTATTTCACTGTCTGGCTTATTTCACCTAGCATAATGCTCTCCAGTTCCACACACGCTGTCACAAAGGGTTTAAGCTCCTTCATTCTCTCTGCTGCGTAAAATTCCATTGTGTAAATGTAGTATAGTTTTTTGATCCACTCATTTACTGATGGGCACTTAGGTTGCTTCCAGCACTTGGCTATTATAAATTGTGCTGCTATCAACATTGGGGTGCATAGGTTCTTTTGGATTGGTGTTTCAGGGCTCTTAGAGAATATATAATCCCAGCAATGTAATTGCTGGGTCAAAAATCAGTTCCATGTTTAGTTTTCTGAGGAAATTCCATACTGTTTTCCACAGTGGCTGCACTAGTCTGTATTCCCACCAACAGTGCACTAGGGTTCCCTTTTCTCTGCACCTTCTCCAACACTTGTTGTTTGCTGATTTGTTTATGTGGCCATTCTGACTGGTGTGAGGTGGTATCTCATTGTGGTTTTAATTTGCATCTCTCTGATGGTTAGTGATGCTGAGCATCTTTTCATGTGTCTCTGGGCCCTCGGCATGTCCTCCTTGGACAAGTGTCTAGACAGTCTTTCGTGAAACTCACCAAAATAGATGCACTCCATTCCCTACCAATTTTGCATCACATTGTTAACAGGACCACCCTTACAAAGAGATAACAAAGGTATGCTTTGCTGGGTGGAATGTGTAGAGTGAGAGAGTTGTGGTTGATTTCATTTTTCACTTTCCCTAAATCATTCTAGTATGAGGGAGGGTCTAACTCTTAAAATGCAAAGATTATAAGAAAAGGGTATCATATTAAACCATCTTCAGCCATCTATCCCTGATCCTGAATTAGTTTATGAGAATAATTGATCACCTATTAAGGGACTTGATGGATGAAGACAAAGAATGGTGACAATGATAATGTTAATGATTAGCTATGAGAGCTTTGGTCAAAGGAAGAAAAACAGTAAAAATCTGAAATATGATACTCTGGGCAAAAGCCATGAATGTCAAAGTGAGGATTATGAACTCCCAACAGTCAGCAGGATAGTCTCACCTGCTTGGAAAGGAGGTGAGATTTGCCATTTCATGAGCATGTACTATCAGCCAGGTATTATTCTAGGAACTTTATTTAGTCCACATTACAATCTTCTGAGTTAGTATCACTATCCCTAAATATTGGATTCTAGCTAATTCTGCCTAATTCTTGGAACTTGTTAAAATACCTCTACTCCATTCCCTACAAGTCCATACCATTTGGGGAAGGAGATGGTTATAGAAGATTCTGCCAGTAGAAAAAGAGCACAGATAGAGAGTAGAAAAACCCTAAAGTACTAGTTCTCTTATTTTATGATACTGTTGAGAGACAGATTTACTCACAAGCCACAACACTGATAACACAGCTGAGGAAATTATTCTTGACATCCTAAAAACTCTTCACCCTATATGGGGGTAGTAGGGATGGTAAATCACTATGGAAAAAAGAAAGTCAGTGGGTCATGTAATGAGGGAATTGTACTGCAACATGACTTCCTAGAAATCAGTATTAACAAGGTTAGTATAGGCTTATATTTTTAGATACAAAAAAAAAAAAACAAACAAAAATGTACCTTATAAAGTAAACAAATCCATTAATAGACCGAAGGGCTATGAGCAAAGCAAGGTAGACCATCATGGCAAACACAGGGTTGAAATCTTCAAAGAGCAAGAGGAAGAGGAAGAATGGCATTATCAGAGAGAGGTTGTAAATAAGAGGCACAACAGAACAACTCCCCATGCTTTATGGTAACTCTAAAATCAAGCCACATCTACCTAAATTCCATTTTTCTACAGCACAGTCTGTATTGTTGGCTTTATAGACACAGAAAGCAATTTCACTCTTCTGAAGGAAAAGCACCCCCCCACCCTGACAATTACAAGTCACATGGATTAAGGCTGACCTGGGTATTTGTTTGCAGGAAAAAGTCCATGAATAGAAAACTTTGAGTACCTTACTTTAAGTTGGACAGCAATAGAGATTCATTTATTTATTCTTAGTTCTTAGTTCTTCAGAATAAATATGTTAGCTCACTTGTGAAAGCTAGGTATTATGTTGCCTTCATAAAATAAAAGACCTTTTTAATTCACCTGATTCCATAGACATAGTGAGGTTTTTAAATTTTTATTTATTGATTTAAGAGAGAGGGAATCATGTATTTGTTGTTACACTTAGTTATGCATTCATTGGTTTATTCTTGTACGTGCCCTGCCCAGGGATCGAACCCGCAACCTTGGAGTATTGGGATGATGCTCTAACCAAATGAGCTACCTGGCCAGGACAACCTCATGAGTTTTTTATGAAAAATATAGCACTTGTTCTTTTAAGGGTTAGTCTGGCTTTGATAATTAGTGTTTTCATTAGGATATAAATTGGCATCTGAAAAATCTAAATATTTGGGTTACTAACATTTCAAGGGGAAAATATGTGATGACACAAGTAAATAGGTAGTTGGCTATGTCAAATGAAAGCAAAATACAGAGCCAAGATGGAGGTATAGGTAGATACACTTTGCCTCCTCATACAACCAAAAGAAGGACAACGACAAATTTAAAAACAAAAAATAACTAGAACTGCCAGAAAATTGAACTGTATGGACATCTGACAACCAATGAGTTAAAGAAGAAACATTCATCTAGACCAGTAGGAGGGGCAGAGACAGGCAGCTGGGGTATAGAGGACTTGTGTCAAGGCAGTGGCTGGAGGACCAGGCAGTCCCATATTTGCATGCAGATAAATTGGAAGGAACAAATGGGGAGCAAGACAGACCATGCAACACAAGGTTCCAGCATGGGGAAATGAAGTCTCAAAATCTCTGACTGAAAAAAACTGGGAGTTGAGGCAGCAGAAAAAATTCTTAGACTCATAGGAGAGTTTGTCGGAGAGACTCAGAGGATCCTAGAATGTACAGAAGTCCACCCACCCAGGAATTAGCACTAGAAGGGCCCAATTTGCTTGTGGGTAGTGGAGGAAGTGACTGAAAGCCAGGCAAGAGCTGAGGAAATGGCATTGTTCCCTCTCAGACACCTCCCCCTCAATCAGCACCACCATGCAGCAATGTAGGTTGCCCAGCTCTGGCCAAAACCTAACACTCCACCCCTTACTATGTAACAGGTACACTGAGACAAAAAATATGGCCCAAAGGAAAGAGCAGATCAAAGCTCCAGAAATAGTACAATTAAGTGACGAAAAGATAGCCAACCTATCAGATGCACAGTTCAAAACACTGGTGATCAGGTTGTTCACAGGATTGGTTGAATTTGGTCACAAATTAGAGGAAAAACTGAAGGCTATGCTAAGTGAAATAAAGGACAATGTACAAGGAACCAACAGTGAAGGGAAGGAAACCAGGACTCAAATCAACAATTTGGAACAGAAGGAAGAAATAAACATTCAACCAGAACAGAATGAAGAAACGAGAATTCAAAAGAATAAGAAGAGGCTTAGGAACCTCTGGGACAACCTTAAACCTTCCAACATCCAAACCATAGGGGTGCCAGAAGGAACAGAGGAAGAGCAAGAATTTGAAAACTTATTTGAAAACATAATGAAGGAGAACTTCCCTAATGTGGCAAAGGAAATAGACTTCCAGGAAGTCCAGAAATCTCAGAGAGTCCTAAAGAAGTTGGACCCAAGGAAGCATATATCAAGGTACATCATAATTACATTACCCAAAATAAAAGATGAGGAGAGAATCTTAAGAGCAGCAAGAGAAAAGGAGATAGTTACCTACAAAGGAGTTCCCATAATCTGTCAGCTGATTTCTCAGAAGAAACTGCAGGCAAGATGGGGCTGAAAAGAAGTATTCAAATCATGAGAGGCAAGGACCTACATCCATGATTACTCTATCCAGCAAAGCTATCATTTGGAATGGAAGGGCAGATAAAGTGCTTCCAAGATAAAGTCAAGTTCAAGGAGTTCATCATCACCAAGCCCTTATTATATGAAATGTTAAAGGGACTTATCTAAGAAAAACATGATCAAAAGTATATACAGTAAAATGACAACAAACTCACAACTATCAACAACCAAACCTAAAAAGAAAAAAAAAAACATTAACTAAGCAAACATCTAGAACAGGAACAGATTCAGAGAAATGGAGATCACATGGAAGGTAATCCATGGGGAGGGGGTGGGAGGAGAATGAGGAAAAGGTGCAGAGAATAAGAAGCATAAATAGTAGGTACAAAATAGACAGGGGGAGGATAAGAATAGTATGGGAAATGGAGAAGCCAAAGAACTTATATGTACAACCCATGTACATGAACTAAGCTGGGGGAATGCTGTTACAGGGTGGAAGGGAATAAAGGGGAGAAAAAAATGGGACAACTATAATAACATAATCAATAAAATATATTTAAAAAAAGCAAAATAGAAATGAAAGTCTATTTCAAATATATGCATTTGGTTTTAGAAGGTTGTGCTATACACTTACAAAGCAAGAATACAGATCCTTCCAAAGTTCCCCTCTGGCTCCCAGAGACTTGGTGGAGTTGCCCCTCTTCCTCAGGCGAGAGGAGTTCCATTAGTCAATGAAACTGCAAGTGTTTATTGAATAGTGACTATGTGAGACAGTTGGGGGCCATAAGAATTATTAACTATGTTCCCTGCCCTCCAGGAGCAGCCTATTTGGGAGGGGGAGGTACAATCAATATACAAGAAACAATTGAAAATGAATTTTGTGCTAAGTTATGAGGTACAAACTTTTAGTTCAATGGGATTTCAGAGAGGAGAGGATGTAAAGATGGTATTTCTGTGGTGGAACCTGATCGACAGGATTTGGATATATCCAGGTGTTACAGAGCAACAGAAGGTCCGTTATTGTCCGCCGCCTTGTGGAAAGATGCCTCTCAAAGCCAGAGATTTGTGAAAAGGAAAGGAAATGTTTATTTAATGCTATATAGAGTTAAAGTAGTGACTTAACATCTTCATTAAAATATCAAAGTCCTTTAGGATACCCACAGATAACCACAGTGCTTCCTATCTCCCTCTGCCCTAATTCAGGGTACGGTAATTGCAAGGAAGAGAAGCACACGTCCAGGATCCAGGCTCTTGACACCGTCAGCTGTGTTGTCGTCCAGGCAGGATCTCTAATTAATCCAAAGCCATGTGGCACCTTCTCATGGCCTACTGGCAAGAGTTCTTTCACCCTTTTTCCAGGCAGTCTCTCTTGTTCCCAGGCCACACAGCCAAAGGGAGCACGCCAAAGCTGTGTGGTCCTTCTTCTACCAAAGCTGTGGGGAAGGGGTCCCCACTCTGGCAAAACCACGTGGCTCTTCCTCTCCACCAAAGCTGCAGGGGTCTGCACTCTAGTGAAACCGCGTGGAATCTCCTCCCTCTGGCAAAGCTGCAAGAGAGTCTCCACTCAGGCAAAGCCAAGTGGCAATTCTCTGCTAAAGCCACATGGTGATTTTCCCTCATAGGGCTGTGAGAGTCCTAACTCTCGTGAAAGTGCATGGAATCTCTCCTAATGGCTGCCGCATCTCCGTTTAAATCCAGGCGCCAAATCTCTTCTGTACCCCCATTTCCGATTCCTCCTACAATCAGTTACACCTGCCAGCATTCCCATATAGTCCAAGTTTTTTGGGGGGATGCCATCATGAGTCTGGGCAGGTGTGTCCCCATTTTCTGGAGCCAATCTTCTCCAAGCTCCCACGCAGGCGCTGTGACTTAGGGTTCTTCCCCCAGTCACGACTTGGGGGAAGTCCTTTCCATCCCCCTGGCTCAGAGCATGGCCACAGCTATTTAACACATCTAAGCTACCAGCCAAAGGCTATAGATATGTTAAATGACCATGCCATGGATTAGCAGCTCTTCATGTCCCTGCTCCATGTGTCCCTTCCCCCAACTCATACCTGTGGGGGAAGGGGGAAGGCATCTTATATGTCCCTCTAATATTTCCTGGACACCCTGAGTTCTGGGCCCCATTCCAAATCCCTATTTTGGGGGCCCCCCTCCTGGCCGCACCCTGCATCACAGGGAAGGACAGATGATCTTTCTAGCAGGGGGAGAAATAGCAGCCTACAAAAGATCAAGGAGAAGTCCCATGCCTTCTCATTAGAGTAACCCCTCTGGGAGTGGGATCCTTTTTAAAACAACTAGGGAATATAGAGAACAGACACAGGATTGCCAAGTGGAAGGGTGGCTGGGGGAGTGGATGGAAAAGTTGAAGGGATTAAGAATTACAAATTGGCAACTACATAATAGTCATGAGATGAAAAGTACAGCATAGGGAATATAGTCAATTATATTGTAATAACTATTACATGGTGCCATGTAATAACTATGTATACTTGAAATATCAGGTAGACTACTTGGTATAGAATAGGATTGTCTAAACATTATTCTGTATACCTGAAACTAATACAAAATAATATTGAATGTAAGCTGTAATTTAAAAATCAGATTTTAAATGAAAAAAAAAAAACAAGTGGTGGAACCTTTTAAATTGTGGGTGATTATTCAAGGCTGCAAAGTACCTCTCATTGTCCTTCTTATTTTAAAATAACTGCATAGGGTGCCAAGATATTTATGTCCTCTGAATGCAAATGGTTGATTCCATGACTGTTCAGTATTAAAATATGCCTTCCCCTAAAGAGGTTCCCTTGTAACCCAAATAAACCAAATTGACTACCAGTGATTTTCCATCACTTAACTCCTTGGCAGGTCTTCGCTCTGCAAACAAGCAATTTGAATCTACCCAAGGGGGCCTGCCACCAAGGAAGTGAAAGGGAGCCCTCCGAACTGTAAGAGCTCTGCTTCCATGTCTACAGTGTAAGCACTATGCAGTACTCATTCTTTCCAGTTAGTGCCCAGGATTATATATTCTGAAATTCCATTTCCATTTGAATCTCCTTATCAACTGGTTGAATCCATAGAACTGCATATTTCTGGAATGCTGAACCAGACTGGCAGCACTAGCCCATCCATTTTCTTTCATAGCATTAATCATGGTTTTTGTGATAAGATAAATTGAATTGCAAGTCATTCCAAACAACAGTGAAACCTATTTTTAAAAATTACAATTATCATGAAAAGATGCTCAATATCGCTAGCCATCAGAGAGATGCAAATTAAAACCACCATGAGATACCACTTCACACTGGTCAGAATGGCCATCATAAACAAATCAACAAACAAGTGCTGGTGAGGTTGTGGAAAAAAGGGAACCCTAGTGCACTGTTGGTGGGATTGCAGACTGGTACAACCAGTATGAAAAACAGTATGGAATTTCCTCAGAAAACTAAATATGGAACCGACTTTTGACCCAGCAATTCCATTGCTGGGATTACATATTCTCTAAGAGCCCTGAAACACCAATCCAAAAGAACCTATGCACCCAATGTTCATAGCAGCACAATTTACAATAGCCAAGTGCTGGAAGCAACCTAAGTGCCCATCAGTTAATGAGTGGATCAAGAAACTATACTACATTTACACAATCGAATTCCATGCAGAAGAAAGAAAGGACTTCCTACCCTTTGTGATACCATGGATGGAACTGGAGAGCATTATGCTAAGTGAAATAAGCCAGGAAGTGAAAGACAAATACCATATGATCTCACCTTTAACAGGGACCTAACAAGGAAATAAAAACAAGCAAAATATAACCAAAGGCATTGAAATTCAGAACAGTCTGACAGTGACCAGAGGGGAGAGGGGAGGGGATAATGGGCAAAAAGTGTGAAGGGTTTACAGGAACTATACAGGACACATGGACAATAACAATGGGGGAGTAGAAACAGGGGAAGGAGGTGGGGAGGCTTGGGGTGGTGGAAAAGGGTGGGGGGGAAAGGCAGAAAACTGTACTTGAACAACAATTTTAAAAAATTACAATTATCTTGAGCTGTGGTCACTCTAGAGCAATCTCAGAGTGTATTCCAACCCTGTGTTCATTACAATGGGGTGCACATCTAAGTGGAGGAGAGCTATGAAGACCCAGAGGGGAAAAAAAACTGTTTTTGAGGACTTGCTTGGTTTCTCACCTGAATTTTTATGTTTTTCTCTCCAGTCCTTCACATCTTTAAATATATGAAATATGATAATTTTATGAACAAATTAAGTCATACACTATATATTTTTATGCCCCTAAACTAAGAAAGGAATTTAGAGTTATAAAGGGCACTAAAATAACATGTATGGAATGGACAAGAAGAATTCAAAAGAAATTTACCAGGTTAGTTATTGGTACATTATGCATGGTAAAATCATTTTGCTGGCACTAATAGAGTGGTAGGTGTGTATGGCAAGGCTGTAAATAATGTGCATCCACAGTCCATGTCTTATTCTGTCTTAGTTCAATATGGCTATTCTCCTAGACACATGCTCCGCAGAGGAAGTGAACAGTAGAATACAGTTTTAAACACATAGCCTCTCCCACACACATGTAGACATGCATACTAACACATCCATACCCAAAAATACAGAGCAAAATGTCGTATTATATGAATAATGTGGGTTCAATCAAGAAACTTTATATCTTATTGATATGCAAAGTGGCAAAGCCTTGGTGACAAGCCACTATTAAGCAGTAAGGCTATAACAGTGAACAGCATGACTATGCATGCTTTATAAATATGGTAAAAGCAATAGCATTTGTTTACTATGCCTGATGCACTGTTCATTAACATTGTAAGTTTATTTTTGGAACAAACCTTGTAACTTTTTTCCATAAAGATGGGAAAGAAGAGGACACAATCCTTCCTTCCTTCCCCCCACACCTGCTATGGCTTCATGGTTTGCCACAACGTTTCACTTCTAGGATGGAGATCAAGAATGCTATGCTCAAAATCCTGGAAGATGGTGGTGCAGTAGGAGGAGGCAGATTCCACATCCCCCTACACATAGGAGAAAAACCTAGCTGGTCTACATAGGATCAGAGCAAACAGCCAACAGTACCACAGCATATATAAAAATAGGAGATCAAAAACTATAGCAGACATTGAAAAAACAGATGGTAAGGAGAATTCTTCAGGACAATAAGAGCCCAGGGATCAGCGCAGAGACCAGGGCGGCTGAAGCCCTGGGCTGGCGCTTGCGGGGTCTGCCACAGAGCTCTACGGAGGGAGCAGGGTCAACAGCTCACTCCCCAGCCAAACAAGGGTGGAGCAGCAAACGGAGAGACCTGGTTGCTTGAAGTCACAGAGAGAGAAGTTAAGGTCTGAGTGGCAAACACACTGGGGCTGTGAACACCCACACATAACTCTGGGTGGAGCGCATGCTGGAGCCTGCACAGCCAGAGGCACTGGGAAGAGGGGGCTTTGCCGAAGACCCTTAGCCCACACTGGGAACCCAGGGAGTGTGAGTGACCTGTAGAAGAACAAGAGCCCATGCATGTGAACCCAGGGAGTGTGCAAAATCCATGGGAAACCCGGAGCTCATGTCTGTGAATTTAGGGTGGGTGCGCACTGCAGGAAATCCAAAACCCACACCCATAAACTCGGGCAGTGCACACGCTATATAGCAGAAATGGAGCTCACACCTGTAAACCTGGGTAGTATGAACAATCCATGGGAAACCTGGAGCTCACCCCCGTGAACCCAGGGTGAGTGCACACAACACAGGAAACCCACACAGCCCAGACTCGTAAATTCTGGCAGCATGCACACTCTGTAGGAAATCCAGAACCCACACGTGAAAACAAGGGGTGGCACATGCACCCCGTAGGAGACCCGGAGCTAACATCCATAAAGCCTGGGGAGTGCTTGATCCGTGGGATGCCCAAGCTCACACCCATAAACTCAGGGAAGGCAAGCAATCCACAGCAGGCCCAGAGCCCACGACCCGAGGCCCTGTGAGGACAAGCATGGGGCTAACTCCAAGGAGTGTGGGCGGCTAGCCCTGGGGAGAGTAGCACAAAGCTCACTGAGGGTTGAACAAGGAGAAATGAAATACCATAGCCCCTCAGCCCATTGCAGCCACCAAGACCAGAAAAACTGGCTTGGCAACTTTGAAACCAGAAAGAGTTTTTTTTGGGGGGGTGGCGTTAAATTATATTTTTTATGACTTTTATCTTTTTTATCCCTCAATTCCTTTTGCTTCTCTTTACTTCTTTCTTGTTTATTCCCTCTTCCTTCCTTTCCAATTTTACCTCTTCTTCATTTCTCTTTTTTTATTTTTCATTTTTTTCTTTTGTCTTTTCAAATACCCATGAGTGAGACCAAAAAAAAAACAGAACTGTGAAAAAGCCAGCGATGGACCCAAGGAGGGGGTATCCCAACAGCTGAGAGAGTAGAAGCTGTGAACACCAGAATACCCAAAGGAGACTGCACCACTGAATCTCACAGGTATTCTACCACAGAAGTTCACAACATAAACCCAGGGAGCCAGAACAGATCAATTTAAGAAGCTGAGGCTAACAAGAAAAGTCTCATAAGCAATAGGAAGACAAAGAAACAATCCCCAAATGAAAGGAAAGGAGGAAGCCCCAGAAAGAATGCTAAATGAAACATAGGCAACTCAACTATCAGATATTGAGTTCAAAGCAATGGTTATCAGGAAGCTCCATGAGCTCTCAATGAGCTACCAGAAACTACAGGGAAGCTGTGATGAACTCACTGCAAACTATATCAACATGAAAAGGGAAATAGAAACTACCAACAAGGGCCAAGAAGAAATGAAAAATACAATTTCTGAACTGAAAAACACAGTAGAAAGAATCAAAAGTAGAATCAATGAAGCAGAAGATCGGATCGGCGAGTAGGAGGACAAAGTAGAAAAAACACACAGCAGGAGCAAGAAAAGGAAAAGAGGCTCAGAAAAAAAAAATGAAGAGGGATTAAGAGAAATGCAAGACAATATGAAATGTAATAATATCTGTATAAGAGGGTAACCAGAAGAAGAGGAGCAAGGGATAGAAAACCTATTTGAAAAAGTAATGATGGAAAACTTCCCTAATTTGATGAGAGAAAAAGTCACACAAATCCAGGAAACACAGAGAGTCCCAATCAAGAAGAACCCAAAGAGGCCTACTTCAAGACACATCATAATTAAAATGTCAAAATTGCAAGACAAAGAGAGAATCTTAAAGGCAGCAAGGGAGAAAAAGGAAGTAACATACAAGGGATCCCCGATAAGGTTACCAGCTGACTTCTCAATGGAAACGCTCCAAGCCAGAAGGGAACAGCAGGAAATATTCCAAGTTATGAGAACCAAATGCCTGCAATCAAGACTATTTTACCCAGCAAGGCTTTCAATCAAGATAGAAGGCCAAATAAGGAGCTTCCCAGACAAAAGAAGTCTAAAAGAATACACCCCTACCAAAACATTTCTGCAAGAGATACTAAAGGGACTACTTTAAGGAAAGGAAGGGAGGGAGGGAGGGAAAGAGAGAGAGAGAGAGAGAGAGAGAGAGAGAGAGAAACACAGGTATGAAAATGGCAATGAATAAGTATCTATCAATAATAACCTTAAGTGTATTCCACTTGGAATAAATGCTCCAATCAAAAGACATAGAATAGCTGAATGGATAAGAAAGCATGACCCACATATATGCTGCCTACAACAGACCCACCTCAGGACAAAAGGCCTACACAGACTCAAAGTGAAGGGCTAGAAACAAATTTTCCAAGCAAATGGACAGGAAAAAAAAGTCAGGGTATCAATACTCATATCAGACAAAATAGACTTCCAAAGAAGAGCCATAAAGAGAGACCCAGAAGGTCACTACATAACAGTCAAGGGAAGAATCCACCGAGAAGACATAAACATTGTAAATATATATGCACCCATATTAGGAGCACCTAAATACATCAAGAAAATCTTTGAGCACTTCAAGGAAGATATTGACAGCAACACAATTATAGTAGGGGATTTTAACACCCCACTATCAAAAAGGGAGAGATTTCTAAACAAAATATCAACAAAGATATTGTGGCATTGAATAGTGGTCTTGATGAAATGGACTTAACTGATATATATAGAGCCCTTCATCGCAAAAAAACTAAATATGCATTCTTTTCAAATGCACATGGAATATTTTCAAAGATAGACCACATGATAGGACACAAAACAAGCCTCAACAAATTCAAGAAAATTGAAATCATACCAAGCATTTTCTCCAACCACAAGGGACTGAAACTAGAGACCAACCCCAAGGGGAAAAACCCAAAACCCTCAAAATCATTGACTCTGAATAGCATGCTATTAAACAATGAGTGTGTCAAGAATGAAATTAGGGAAGAAATCAAAAAGTTTCTGGAAACAAATGAAAATGAACACACAACGACCCAAAACTTATGGGACACCACCAAAGCATTCCTCAGTGGGAAGTTCATAGTGATACAGGCCTACCTAAAAAAGATAGAAACATCTCAAACACACAACTTAACCCTACGCCTACAAGAACTCAAGGAACAACAACAAAGACAGTCAAGAGCAAGTAGAAGGATGGAAATAACCAAAATCAAGGCAGAATTAAATGACATAGAGACTAAAAGCACAATTCTAAGGATCAATGAATCCAGGAGCTAGTTCTTTGAAAAGATAAACAAAATTGACAAGCCTTTAAGAAAGCTCATCAAGAAAAAAAGAGATAGGACTCAAATACACCCAATAAGAAATGAAAGAAGAGAGATTACAACCGACTCCACAGAAATACAAAGGATTGTAAGAAATTACTATGAAGAACTGTGTGCCGAGAAATTTGAAAACCTAGGTGAAATGGACAAGTTTCTAGAAAAATATAATCTCCCAAAACTCAATGAAGAAGAAGAAGAAAACCTGAACAGACCAATAACAGTAGATGAAATTGAAGCAGTAATCAAAAAACTGCTTACAGACAAAAGCCCTGGGCCAGATGGTTTCACAGGAGAATTCTACAAAGCACTTAAGGAACAGCTAACCCCTATCCTTCACAGACTATTCAGAAAAATCCAAAATGATGGAAGACTCCCAAACTCTTTTTATGAACCCAGAATCATCCTAATCCCCAAACCAGATAAAGACACAACAAAGAAAGAACACTTCAGCCCAATATTGCTGATGAACATAGACGCTAAAATCCTCAACAAAATATTGGCAAACCGCATCCAACAATACATTAAAGAGATCATACACCATGACCTAGTGGGATTCGTCCCAGGGATACAAGGATGGTTCAACATACCCAAATCAGTAAATGTAATACATCACATAAACAAAAGCAAAGACAAAAATCACATGATCATATCAATAGATTCAGAAAAAGCATTGGATAAGGTATGACACCCATTTATGATAAAAACATTCAGCAAAGTAGGAATAGAGGGAGCATTCCTCAACATAATCAAGGCCATATATGAGAGACCTATAGCCAACATCATACTCAATGGGCAAAACAAATCTTTTCCACTAAGATCAGGAACAAGACAGGGTTATCCACTTTCACCACTTCTATTCAATATAGTATTGGAAGTCTTAGCCACAGTGATTAGACAAGAAAAGGAAATAAAAGGCATCCAAATTGGAAAGGAGGAAACAAAACTATCATTTTTTGCAGATGACATGATAGTGTACATAGAAAATCCTATAGGCTCAGCAAAAAAGCTGCTTCACTTAACAAATGAATTTGGCCAAATAGCTGGATACAAAGTCAATAATAAGAAATCTAAGGTATTTTTGTATACCAACAATGAAACAGCAGAAGCATAAATTAGAAAAATTCCCATTTGATATAGCAAAAAGAAAAATAAAATACCTAGGAATAAACCTAGCCAAGGAGGGAAAAGACCTGTATACAGAAAACTAATACAACACTGAAGAAAGAAATCAAGGAAGACACAAACAAATGGAAACATATACTGTGTTCATGGATCGGAAGAATTAACATCATCAAAATGTCCATACTACCCAAAGCAATTTACAGATTCAATGCAATACCTGTTAAAGTACCAATGGCATATTTCACAGACATAGAACAAACACTTCAAAAATTTATATGGAACCGTAAACAACCTCGCATAGCTGCAGCAATTTTGAGAAAGAAGAACAAAGTAGGAGGGATCACAATACCTGATACAAAACTGTATTACAAGGCCACTGTACTCAAAACAGCTTGGTACTGGCATAAAAAACAAGCACATGGAGCATTGGAATAGAACAGAGAGTCCAGAAATAAACCCAAGTGTCTATGGTCAATTAATATTCAACAAAGGGAGCAGCAACATAAAATGGAGTAAAAGTAGCCTCTTCATCAAGTGGTGTTGGGAGAACTGGACAGCTACATGCAAAAAAATGAAACTGAAGCACCAACTTACACCATACACAAAAATAAATTCAAGGTGGATAAAAGATTTAAATATAAGCCATGATACCATTAAAGTCCTAGAGGAGAACATAAGCAGGAAAATCTCAGATATTCATGCAGCAACATTTTTACCAATATGTCCCCTAAAGCAAGGGATGTAAAGGAAAGAATAAACAAATTGGATCTCATCAAAATAAAAGGCTTCTGCATGGCTAAAGAAAACAGTATTAAAATAAAAAAGAGAACTAACCGTATGGGAAAATATATTTTCCAATGATACCTCAGACAAGGGTTTAATGTCCAGAATATATAAAGAACTCATGAGACTGCACTCTAAGAAGACAAGCAACCCAATCAAAAAATGGTCAAAGGACTTGAACAGACACTTCTCCAAGGAGGACATACAGAGGATCCAGAGACACATGAAAAGATGCTCAATATCCCTAGCTATCAGAGAGATACAAATTAAAACCACATAGAGTTACCACTTTACACCAGTCAGAATGGCCTTCATAAACAAATCAACAAACAACAAGTGTTGGTGAGGTTGTGGAAAAAAGGGGACCCCAGTGCACTGTTGGTGAGATTGCAGACTGGTACAACCATGATGAAAAACAGTATGGAATTTTCTAAGAAAACTAATAGTGGATCAACCTTTTGATCCAGTAATTCCACTTCTAGGATTATATCCTAAGAACTCTGAAACACCAATCCAAAAGAACCTATGCGCCCCAAAGTTCATAGCAGCACAACTTACAATAGCCAAGGAAGCTATTGCACCTAGGAAGCAACATAGGTGCCCATCAGTAAATGAATGTATCAAGAAACTATGGTACATTTACACAATGGAATTCTATGCAGCAGAAAGAAAGAAGGAGCTCCTACCCTTCAGGACAGCATGGATGGAACTGGAGAGCATTATGCTAAGCGAAATAAGCCAGGCAGTGAAAGACAAATACCATATGATCTCAACCTTAACAGGAACCTAATCTACAAAACAAACAAACAAGCATAATGTAACCAAACACACTGAAATTGAGAACAGGCTGACAGTCACCAGAGGGGAGAGGGGAGGGAATTTCAGGGGAAAAGGGGAAGGGTTTAGAGCAACAAGTATAAAGGACACACGGACACAAACTAGGGGGTGGAAATGGGAGGGAAGCAAGGAGGACTAGGGCGGTGGGCTGGGATGGCACTAAAAGACAGAAAACTGTACAAGAACAACAATTAAAAATATAAAATAATAAAATAAATAAAATAAAATAAAATAAAAAGAATGCTATGCTCATGCCATTTAACTGAGCTTCACAGGAAGCTCATAATTGTTCCTTTTGTTTTACAAGGTCTAGAAAGCTATCCTTGTGTGAGAAAATCATCTGAATTAAAGGATTTGAAATTGAGTGAGTCATTCTTTTGTGGTAGAAATATAAGATGCAGAAAGTTGTACGAGTTAACAGGACACTGCCATGCTTTGTTAATGTAGAGCAGAGGGTTTTCAAGCCTTCCTGGATGCACATTGGAATTCTCCAAGGAGTGTCAAAAATACCATTGCCAAACCCCACCCAAACCAACAAAATGAGACATTAGGTTTGAGACCCAGTAATCAGTACTATTAAAAGCTCCCCAGGGAGTCTAGTATGCATTTAGGGTTTAAAATTGAGAATATAGAAGAAGACAAACTTGCTTAATGCCAGGCTGTTGGTCAAATCACATCTGCCCTCTCTCTGGGCTTCAAAAATGAGGATACAGAATCATGACTGTTTAAACCTTGAAGGCCATCTGGTCTAGCTGTCTTTCTTTCTAGGTACAAAAGGGAAACCTAGAGTAGTTAAGTGATTTTTCAAGGACACTCACCTAGGCATAAAGTCAGGACTAGAACCCAGGTCTCCTATTTCTTAGTTTAGCATTCCTGATTGAAAGAGATGGTCCCTTTGGTTCCTCCTAGTTCTGAACTACTGTGAATTTTCCCAACTCTTGTTCTAATCAAGGGATCAAACTTACCTTGCAGACATCCTTGTTTGGCCTATATATGGGTTATTCTTCATCTCTCTGATCTCTTAATTTGGAGTGCCCCACAACTCAGTCCTTCACCCTCTTCTCTATCTACACTCGCTCCATTGATAATCTCTTCTAGTCTAATGGCTTTAAATACCATATCTATGTCACAAAGCTGAGATATATTGTTCCAGTTCAGGCCTCCTACCTAAATTTTAGACTGATATATTCAATGGCCTACTTTAATATATCTATTTGGATGTTAAATTTTTAAGTACCCAAAATCAAAATCCTAATCTTTACCTCAAATCCTCCTGCTCCATCTACAATGAGTTTTCTCCATGTTTTTGGTAAAAGTTACTCCATGCTTCTAGTTGTTCAAACCAAAAACCTTACCTCAGATAATAGGAACAATTAATAGCAGCACAGGAGTCAACACCTTAGTCTCCTGAGCTTTACGCCAATGATCTCCCTTTACCATTCTGCTTTAACATACACTATTCAAATAGGTAGGGTAAATGGATGACATGTGCTGCCACCAAGGCATCTACACTTAGTTGCCTAGCACATACTGAGGTCTCTTAAGGGGTTTTCACTAACTCTCCTTCCTGCTATTCTCAGATACTTCATTTAATTGTCTTTAAGATTTCTCCAAGAGCCTGCCTGTTTTCTGGAGCTTTGGTAGGTTATGACAATAAATGAAGGTTGGAAGGCAGAGTATAAAACCAATACTAGTAAAATGAACGAGTAAGAAACCACAGGGCAGCAAACACCTGAAAGCAAGGAGAATGCTAGTATTCTGTTTTGAAAGGCACAGAGCTTTCTGAGAAAGAGACTACATCTACCTACAGACAAAAGCAAAGATTGAAACCTTTAAAAGCAATACTTTCACCTCTGAGTTGACGCATCCCAAAGGGTTTTCAGCTACCCAAGCTACACTGCCCTTTGTGCTCTCTGATTAATCCCTGTTAAAGCTGACTGACACCAACTCACCAAGATGACTGAAACCTGAACCCTATTCTTCAGGATTCTCTAGCCTCCACCACATACCAAACACACAGGCACAAAAACACACATGCATGCATGCCCATATACACACAGCCACAAAAGTGTGGTAGAGGGACCTGAAACTAAGATGAAAAGCATAACTGTAGCAACAGCATTCAGTTACAAAAGAGTATCTGCCATAATGGCCCACTCTTACTGCAAGGGCTTGGATTTCTGTTCTAGCTGGTGTGTGCTCCTGTTTCACCCATTGTGCCCCTAAGAAATGGTAATTATCCATTCCCATAAATCAAAGGCACACTCTGTTAGTATTGGTCACAAAAGGTCTCTAGTTGCAGCTGCTGCAAATAATGATAAAAATAAGAGGTAGAGAGTGGGACAGAAAAAAGACACTCTCAACAGCCCTCTGCCCTGGCTTCTGACTACAGTTCCAAAGAAAAACAGAATTGGCAGGAACTTCTTTCAGACAGATGACCTTATTGACATCACAACTCAGAACTGGGAAATCACTGATGATTTGTCTCCTTATAGACTTGACCATGAATAAATGAAGAATTTTGAATATGTGAATGATAATTAAAACTTAGACTTGTCATTCATTGACTCTCTCTGGCCCTACCCTAGGCCTTTTGGAGCTTGTATCTTAAAGAGCAAGGTCTTAGTCAACAGCAGTGATATTTGCATTTGTTCACTATAATGGTTCATGCTGTTTTTAAGTTGACTATCATCAGTTCAGACTTAATTGTGTCTGAAAGACACAAAACTGCCTTCAAAAAATTTTTGTCCTTGGAAGTATGCGTTAAAACATACCTGGCTTGGAAAGCATAACTTGAAGAACAAAATGGTAACATCACTTTTGAACAAAAAGTCAGACATATGCAGAGAACATGAAACCAAAGAGTAATTGAATTTCTGTTAGTAAATGTAGTACCATCAATGATGCATGATCTCAACCCTTGCACTTAGCCAAGAGATGGCTAATATACCAATCTGTTTGATATAATACTCATAAATACAATGCCATTATTTTACATAAAGAATGAGGAACAAAGAGAGATGCAGCTACTGTGAGCTGCAGGCAACCTTTTGTGACAGCCAATGCAGTGGGCCCCATCCTGGAATGTTGGAATGTTCCAGTCCTAACTACATTCCCTTCAGCTTAGCACCCCAGGCACCCATAATTAGGGTAATGGAAAACAATAGGTACAAGGGCTTAAGGTCCTCCAGGCTTGCTGAGAAATACAGACGATTTCCTTTGCTTAGCCAAATAAGGCCCATTTGGAAAAAACATCCAAAATGTCTGTTCCAGCAATATGTATTTGCAGCAGATAGAATTTCATAGAAAACAAGGAAATACAATAAAAGAGAAGAATGCAGGCACTAAAACCTTATGTCAGAGGTCTAGTCTGTGCCAAAATATAAAGGTACGAAGTGAAAATCCTTGTACACTCATCCTGAGACCAAATTAGGAAATTTGTTACTGATGTCCCACTGCTCTAATCTCTTCATTCTGATTTATTGTTCTCTTTTAATGGGTCCTAATAAAGCTCTATCACCTCCTATACCAAAGGAAAACAATCCAATAAACCCATTCAAATCAAAATATTAGTCATTTAGTAATGTTACTTTGTTTGAGTAAAGCATTAGACACAGTGTAATTTTATTTTTTAGAAAAAGGCTGTGTTGTTAAATGGTCAAGTTTTGATAGCAGACTTGGGTTGGAATCCTAGCTCTGCAACTTGCCAGCTGTTTGACCTTGAGCCTCAGTTTCATTGTCCATATAATGGAGCTATTAATACCTAATCTGTAGGTTTGGTCTGAGGATTCCATGAGATCATTTATGTGAACTATCACTGTGTAGAATAAGCACTGAATACATGATAGCTGCTACTGTTTGCACCTCAGAAGAGGAGCGCAGGGATCTAGTAATATCATCCTGGAATTGCAGTGTTGGAATCTCTTGTCCCAGTCTTAAATCTGTGACCAATAAGTAATAAAGATTCAGTTTTATACACAGTGTCTTATCATCCTGAAATTGTAAAACTGTTCCCCTTCATTATGTAAAGATCTTGTTTCTGTTTTGTTCTCAATTATCTTACCTGCAGAGTACCTAGCCCGTAGTAATAATAAAAATAACAATATTAATAGCAATAATAATATTCATTGAGAAGTTTTAGATGCCAGGCAAACTATTCGTGTGTTAAACCACATAATCCTCACAACTCTATGAGGTATTATTATTTTCAATTAAAAAAATGGAAAGAAGATACAGACCTGAAGTAAATTTGCAGCAGTCTGCCTTCAAAGCTCATGCTCTTAACTACCATGCAATATCTGAGCTTACCTTGCATAATTAATTAGTGGTTTTGGTAAACTCACCAATAAAAAAATAACATATACACCCTTTTGTAACATTTTTCTTCATGACTTCCTGATTAAAGATAGGGAAGTCAAAATTTTTTTCTTCGCTCCCTTCCTCTTCTTAAACATCACTCCTACACAACAAAGAGAACAAGGAACAAAAACACTAAACCTCCATAGCTAATAGCATTAACAAATCTGTAACCCTAAACCACAGAAAGTGAAGATGAAAAGCTGCTACAGGAGTGGCAACTAATTTAGCAGAGTGGAGGGTGATTAAACCTAAGTACTTGAAGAGGTGAACATTGGTAAGCAACAAGGAGATTTGCCCCCTTGAGAATCCAGAAAAGGCTTGGGAATTAGAGGCACCAATTACTATGGAAATAGGGTTGAGGTAGAGCTATAAAAGAGGGGGAGCCATTTGAGTGTCTGTGTAAGGAGCTGTTAGACATGCCTACTTCTACTAAGCACAGACAGATCACCACAGGAAACAGGTTAAATTAATTCAAAGCAGCTGCAGGTATGGACACTTGACCCAAAAGAAAATGGGAATTAGGTGGGCCACAGAAGAGTAAAGAAGTTAAAGTCTTCATACTTAAAGGTGCAGAGTCCCTATCTCCTTCCCCTAACATGGCTCCTAGAATATTGACAGCCAGGATCATGATTTCCAAGAAGGGGATTGGAGCATTCTTCTTTGAATAATGTGACTAGTCCAAGAAGTGAGACCTACAGATGTTAGCAAAACCAAAAAATAACCCAGCTGGTTAGCCATAGTTAGCCAGTTGCCCTATACTGAAACCCACTGGTCAATATACCTACCATGTACATACAGCTTCAAATCCTCCTTTTAGAGCTTAATTCTTAAATGTGAACAGAGAGCCAGAATCACCAGATATTTAAGGAAATCTCCCAACATGAAATAGAAAGATCAAAACAAAGAAGCATGAAAATTTAGGAACTGAGGAAAACAGAGAGGACAGAAGAAAAGTCCAAAGGCACTCTAATAAACATCTTCATAGAAATAAGAGAAAATACTATATTTACAAAAGAAAGGCAGTATGTTATTAAAATAGAATAATCAAACAATGAGAATTGACTCTTGGGAATTAAAAACATGATAACAAATGCTATTTTTAAATCAGAAAATAGGGAGAACACAATATTAAGGAACTCTTCCAGAAAGAAAAACTGAAAACAAAAAAGATATAGAAAATACAAGAGAAATAATAAGACAAAAAAAGATTGACCCAGGCAATCTTATATCCAAATGAGAGTATTTCCAGAGATAACAAAGACAATGTTGTTAAGGAAATTATCAAATAAATGACAAGAAAAATGTCTGTGTAGAATGAGCTTCTAGATTGAAAGGCCCCACCAAATGTACAGTATAGTTCATGTGAGACATCATCATAAAGTTTCATAACAATAAGAATTAAGAGATAATCTTAAAAGCTTCTGGGGGAGATAGGAAGGAGTGAAAACAGGTTGCACAGGATCAGGAATGAGAATGACATTGGAGTTCTCAATACCAACAGTGGGAATTAGAAGACAATGTGCCATGTCATCAAAATCCTGAAAGAAATTATTTTTAACTTTTATTTAAATACTCAAACTGTCAATAAATAGTGAAGATAGAATAATGACTTTCAGACATGAAAAAATCTCAAAAATTTGCCCCCTGTATACATTTCTTAGACTACTAAAGGATATGCTCCACTGAATGAGTAAACTAAGAAAATGGGAGTCATAAAATTCATGAAATAATGGACCCAGCACAGAAGAAAAAGTAATTTCCAGGGACATGAAAAGGGAAATCTTAGCACAGCAGTTGTGCAGCAGACTTAGGGAAACACGTTTAGTTTGGAATAGGAAGAGGACAGAGAGCCTCAGGAAAAACAAATGAAATTGATAAGGGATTTAACAGGTTCTACCATGTATAAAATTGTTTTGAGAGGATTCTATAACATTATCAGATAGAATGAAAGACTTAGAAATTCAAATTAAGATAAACAAATTAAAAATACACCAATTATGAACTCTAGTAAAAATCAAAGTTATTCCCTGGCTGGTGTGGCTCAGTGGATTGAGTGCCAGTCTGGAAACCAAAAGCTCACAGGTTCCATCCCCAGTCTAGGAAACATGCCTGGGTTGTAGGCCAGGTGCCCAGTGGGTGGTGTGTGAGAAGGAACCACACATTGATGTCTCTCCCCCTCTCTTTCTTCTTCCCTTCCCCTCTCTTTAAAAATAAATAAATAAAAACTTTTTAAAAATTAAACTGGTAAAATGAATTCTTACCATAATATACCACACAAACCATCTATGAATTATATTTACATAATATTAAAAATACTAAATATAAAGATTGTGACTATATTGCGCATTTGAAGAAAGTTAAGGAAGTATATGAGATACCAGTTCTCAGCTATAATAGAAAATCAATGAATGATGTCCAAAGATGATCTATCAAGAGACCAGTGGCAGTATGATACTTAGAAATGCAGAGGTAAATACCAGAATAAAGAGCTAAAAGACATGAAATTCTGCTTCTTCTGCTGAAGTGTGGGAGGCAGGCCTGGGGACTGCTTTGTTGTTGATACAAACCTTTTAGCATTTTTTTTACTCTTAAAATTATGTGCATTTATCACTTATATAGTTTTTTGTTTGTTTTACCTTTTAAAGAAGTGAGGGTATAAAAGAAAAGAGGTTGCAAACCATTCCTATAGGCAATATAGCTTATGTACAGACATTTCAATTCTGCTGTAAGTTATTAGGCAAGGCAAAAATTATAGTCATCTTTTTCATACATTTGTTTAATCATTTACTACCTGTTTCTCTCACTAGAATTTAAGCCCCATGAAAGTAGGAACAAGTAATATGCTAGTAAATGTTTAACATCTCCATGAGAATGGGAAAAAGCTCTTAATTGTATCATTTACCAACTTCCATGGTGTACTTATTCTCAACGCTTCATTTCAAGCTACTAACATGATGCTGCTGACCCTAAGGTGGGAAAAGATGCCCACAATTGGCTTTTTGTTTGTTTTTTATGTTTTAAATTGCAGCTTACATTCAATATGATTTTATTAGTTTCAGGTGTACAGCACAGTGGTTAGACAATCATATATTTACGAAGAGTTCTCCCCACCCCTGATATTTCCATTACCACCACAGGATTTTTGTCAGTTGTGTGTTGTAGCCAATTGGCTTTTGTGGACTGGTTCCAACATTTTGCACACAACTGGCTTTTGTGGACTGACTCTAACACACAGCTGACAAAAATCCTGTTTTGTTCACTGTTCCATCTGGAGTTCAACATAGTGCATGGCATATAGCAGGTGCTCAATAAATAGATGCTGATCTGCTGACTGAATAGGGAAAAAAACAACAGGAGCCCAAAGATAAGTGAACACTGAATTACATAATTTTATCTGAGAAAATAC
Source organism: Anoura caudifer (assembly GCA_004027475.1). NCBI lineage: Eukaryota > Metazoa > Chordata > Mammalia > Chiroptera > Phyllostomidae > Anoura > Anoura caudifer. The sequence goes on along the minus strand of PVKU01005880.1, from coordinate 54,828 downwards.
CATTTGGGAATCTAAAAGTAAAATAATTTGAAAGCTGGAATTATTGAGTGTCTCTGCCAGTAATTAGAAAATAAGAGTTGGAAGCTGAAGTCAGATTGTAGTTTAATGCTAAGTCACCATCAATCAATAAGGTAATTCTGGCCCCAAGGCAGAAAAAGTGGAAAGGAAGATACCTATGACCCAGGCACTCTGCTAGGCACTTTATACATATTACTTTACTTAATCTTCACAATAATCCTAGAAGATGTAGATGACTAATCCATTTTACAGATGGGAAAACTGAGACTCAAAAATTCCAAGTAATCTAACCACTATGCTAAACACCTGAAACTAATAAAAATAATATTGTAACTGTAATTGGGAAAAAAGTCTAAGTACTTGCCCCAAAACACACAGCTAGTAAGAATGAGAGCTGAGATTTACCCAATTTTGTCTAACTCCTTATCATATGATGTTTCTGCTATACCAGCTCCCTTCCAAAATATCTTTGAGCAAGTTAATTTAGAAATGGGGGTGGGAAGCTTCGTTTATCATGAATGTGAAGATAATTGTCTCACTCTTTATCACTCTTTGGTTATTAAGTTAAAGCCTAGCAAGGTAAAGCCTAGCCACCTGCAATGCAAAGTAGGCAGGGAAGTGCATCTAAACAAGCTTTTTTATAGGCTTTGGAGTCTTTGTTTTAGCTCTATCTCCTTGTTTAAAGCTCAGTACAGGTTGCCTAGAAACCAAGCTAATTGCATTTTCTGCCTTAATTACTTTGTCTGCAAGCTCAAAGAGATTAGATCAAATATTTAGAGTAGAAGGTCTGAGTTTTTGTATCAAAATATCTGCTTACATATATGTACAATACACATGTGCATGTGTGTACATGTGCATGTATGCATGCACATGCACCTTCCTCCTTCTCTAAATCCTGTGATTAAAGTACAAAGGTGACCTAGTCTGCATCTATGTGATGTCATAAGATTGTCTAAAAGCACAAAAATTAACTATCTTGTTGCTTGCCGGTAAGTACACCAAACAACTGTTTTTGAACAACCACTCAGCAACTTGAGGGATCCTTGCAATTCTTGATAAAATTGATCAATTGTTTTCAGTTAAATATGTGTGTGTATCCTAAAAAACAGATTTATTATTAAACATATCAGTGGCAATAAACTTCAAATACCTCTGCTAGTCACTTTTTTCATTAGAACAAGAATCAACAAAATCTTTGCTATCAATACTCAGGAGAGAAAGAGATAAGTAAACCTAAGTGTCATCTGAATCACTTATTCAGAGAGAGAAGCAGACCACAGGAAAAAGAAAGAAAGGATAAAAAGAGAAAATCATGGTTAATGTAATTGTCAGACACAATCAGCTGCCTAGATCACAGCCTTTTTCTTCACTAACAAAATCCCAATTTTGTTCAGTTTTCCAGTAGCCATAGTGTCAGTCACGGTGGTCTCATTCTCCTTTCTAAATTATTGCTTTAAGTATGGGTATGGGATAGAGTTATGACAGGTAACATGTGGAAAGAAGTTTCCTTGAGGAGCTTCTGTAAGAGGGATATTCCCCATTTTTGTCTGTAGACAGGCCCAGTTGCATGTGATATATGGTGGGCACCTAGGATGCTTCCAGCACTTGGCTATTGTAAATGGTGCTCCTATGACCATTGGGGTGCGTAGGTTCTTTTGGATTGGTGTTTCAGGGTTCATAGGATATAGTCTTACCAGTGAATTGCCAAGTCAAAGGTCAGATACATTTTTAGTTTTCTAAGGAAATTGCATACTCTTTCCCACAGTGGTTGTACCAGTCTGCAATTCGACCAACAGTGCACTAGGGTTCCCTTTTCTCCACAACCTCTCCAACACTTGCTGTTTGTTGCTTTGTTTGTGATGGCCATTCTGACTGGTGTGAAGTGGTATCTCATTGTGGTTTTAATTTGCATCTCTCTGATAGCTAGCAATACTGAACATCTTTTCACATGTATCTGGATCCTCTGTGTGTCCTCCTTGGAGAAGTGTGTTCAAGTCCTTCGCTCATTTTTTAAATGGGTTGCTTGTCTTCTTAGAGTGGAGTCGCATGAGTTCTTTATATATTGTGGAGATTAAAACTTTGTCAGAGGTATCGTTCACAAATATGTTTTCCTGTATGGTTGGTTCTCTTTTTATTTTAATACTGTTTTCCTTAGCCATGCAGAAGATTTTTATTTTGATGAGATCCCATTTGCTTACTCTTTCCTTTATGTCCCTTGCTCTAGGGGACATATCAGTAAAAATGTTACTGCGTGAAATATCTCAGATTTTCCTGCCTATGTTCTCCTCTAGGACTTTAATGGTGTCACAGCTTATATTTAAATATTTTATTCACCTTCAGTTCATTTTTGTGTATGGTATAACCTGGTGCTTGAGCTTCATTCTTTTGCATGTAGCTGTCCAGTTCTCTCAACACCATTTGTTGAAGAGGCTATTTTTACTCCATTTTATGTTGCTGCCCCCTTTGTCAAATATTAGTTGACCTTAGAGACTTGGGTTTATTTCTGGGCTCTATGCTCTGTTCCACTGGTCCATGTGCCTGTTCTTATGCCAGTACCAGGCTGTTTTGATTACAGTGGCCTTGTAATACACTTTGGTATCAGGTATTGTGATCCCTCATACTTTGCTCTTCTTTCTCAAAATTGCTACAGCTATTTGGGGTTGTTTATGGTTCCATATAAATTTTTGAAGTGTTTGTTCTATGTCTGTGAAATATGCCATTGGTACTTTAATAGATATTGCATTGAATCTGTAAATTGCTTTGGGTAGTATGGACATTTTGATGATGTTAATTCTTCCGATCCATGAACACAGTATATGTTTCCATTTCTTTGTGTCTTCCTTAATTTCCTTCTTCAGTGTTGTGTAGTTTTCTGAGTACAGGTCTTTTCCCTCCTTGGTTAGGTTTATTCTTAGGTATTTTATTTTTCTTTTTGCTATATCAAATGGGATTTTTTTTTCTTGATTTCTGCTTCTGCTGTTTCATTGTTGGTATACAAAAATGCCTTTGATTTCTAAATATTGACTTTGTATCCCACTGTTTTGGCAAATTCAATTATTAGGTCAAGCAGTTTTTTTGGCAGAGTGTATAGGATGTTCTATGTACACTATCATGTCATCTGCAAAAAATGACAGTTTTGTTTCCTCCTTTCCAATTTGGATGCCTTTTATTTCCTTTTCTTGTCTGATTGCTGTGGCTAAAACTTCCAATACTATGTTGAATAGCAGTGGTGAAAGTAGACAAACTTGTCTTTTTCCTGATCTTAGTGGAAAAAGATTTTAGTTTTTGCCTGTTGAGTATGATTTTGGCTGAAGGTCTCTCATATATGGCCTTTATTATGTTAAGGAATGCTCCCTCAATTCCCAATTTGCTGAGTGTTTTTATCATAAATGGGTGCTGTACTTTATCAAATGCTTTTTCTGCATCTATTGATATGATCATGTGATTTTTGTCTTTGCTTTTGTTTGTGTTATGCATTACATTTACTGATTTGCAAATATTGAACCATCCTTGCATCCCTGGGATGAATCCACTTGGTCATGGTGTATGATCTTTTTAATATATTGTTGGATGCAATTTGCCAATATTTTGTTGAGGATTTTAGTGCCTATGTTCATCAGTGATATTGGCCTACAGTTTTCTTTCTTTGTTGTGTCTTTATCTGGTTTGGGGTTTAGGATGATGCTGGCTTCATGAAGAGTTTGGGGGTCTTCCATCTTCTTAGATATTTTAGAATAGTCTGTGAGGGATAGGAGTTAGCTCTTCCTGAAATGCTTTATAGTATTCTACTGTGAAATTCTCCTGCCCAGGATTTCTGTGTGTCGGGAGATTTTTGGTTACTGATTCAATTTCGTCTGCTGTTATTGGTCTGTTCAGGCTTTCTGCTTCTTCATTCACTTTTGGAAGATTATATTTTTCCAGAAATTTGTCCATTTCACCTAGATTTTCAAATTTCTTGGCATACAGTTCTTCATAGTAATTTCTTACAAACCTTTGTATTTCTATGGTGTCTATAAATTGTAATCTCTTTTCTTTCATTTCTGATTGTGTTTATTTGGGTCCTCTTTTTTTCTTGATGAGTCTGCTTAAAGGCCCATCGAATTTGTTTATCGTTTGAAAGAACCAGCTCCTGGATTCATAGATACTTAGAATTATTCTTTTAGTGTCTATGTCATTTAATTCTGATCTCAGTGATTTCCTTCCTTTTACTTGCTCTAGGCTGTGTCTGTTGTTATTCCTCCAGTTCTTATAGGCATGGGGTTAGATTGTTTGTTTGAAATGTTTCTATCTGTTTTAGGTAGGCCTGTATCACTATGAACATCCCTCTTAGGACTGTCTTCACTGTGTCCCATAAGTTTTGGGGTTTTGTGAGTTCATTTTTGTTAGTTTCCAGAAAATTTTTGATTTCTTCCCTAATTTCATTCTTGACACACTCATTTTTTAATAGCATGCTATTCAATCTCCATGATTTTGAATGTTTTGGGTTTTTTTTCTTGGGATTGGTTTCTAGTTTCAGTCCCTTGTTGTCAGAGAAAATGCTTGATATGATTTCAATTTTCTTGAATTTGTTGAGGCTTGTTTGTGTCGTATCATGTGGTCTAGCTTTGAAAATGTTCCATGTGCATTTGAAAAGAATGTGTATTTAGTTTCTTTGGGTTGAAGGGCTCTCTATATATATATCAGTTAAGTCCATTTCATCTAGGGCATTGTTCCATGCCACAATATCTTTGTTGATATTTTGTTTGGAAGATCTGTCCTTTTTCATCAGTGGAGTATTAAAATCCCCTACTATAATTGTGTTGCTGTCAATATCTTTCTTAAAGTCCTCGAAGATTTTCTTTATGTATTCGGGCGCTCCTATGCTGGGTGCATATTATACAATGTTTATGTCTTCTTGGTAGATTCTTCCCTTGAGTATTATGAAGTGACCCTCTGGGTCTCTCTTTCTGGCCCTCTTTTTGAAGTTTATTTTGTCTCATATGAGTACTGCTACCCAACTATTTTTTCCTGTCCCTTTGCTTGGAAAATTTGTTTCCACCCCTTCACTTTCAGTGTGTGTAGGTCATTTGTCCTGAGGTGGGTCTCTTACAGGCAGCATATGTGTGGGTCATGATTTCTTATCCATTCAGCTATTCTATGTCTTTTGATTGGAGCATTTAATCCTTTTACATTTAAGGTTATTTTTGATAGGTACTTATTCATTGCCATTTTCATACTTGTGTTTCTTTCTCTCTCTCCCTCTCCCTCTCTCTCTCTCTCTTTCTCTCCCCTCTTTTCCTTCCATTTCTTAAAGCAGTCCCTTTAACATCTCTCGCAGAGCTAGTTTGGTGGAGGTGTATTCTTTTAGACTTCTTTTTTCTGGGAAGCTCCTTATTTGGCCTTCTATCTTGACTGAGAGCCTTGCTGGGTAAAGTAGCCTTGGTTGTAGGCCTCTGGTTCTCATTACTTGGAATATTTCTTGCCGTTCTCTTCTGGCTTGGAGCGTTTCCATTGAGAAGTCAGCTGCTAACCTAATCGGGGCTCCCTTGTGTTACTTCCTTTTTCTCCCTTGCTGCCTTTAAGATTCTCTCTTTGTCTTGGAATTTTGCCATTTTAATTATGATGTGTCTTGAAGTGGGCCTCTTTGGGTTCCTCTTGATTGGGACTCTCTGTGTTTCCTGGATTTGTATGACTTTTTGTCTCATCAAATTAGGGAAGTTTCCCATCATTCCTTTTTCAAATAGGTTTTCTATCCCTTGTTCTTCTTCTTCTCTTTCTGGTATCCCTATTATACGGATATTATTACGTTTCATATCATCTTGCATTTCTCTGAATCCCTCTTCATTCTTTCTGAGCGTCTTTTGCTCTTCTTGCTCTTTCTGGGTGTTTTTACCTACTTTGTCCTCCAACTCACTGATCCAATCTTCTGCTTCATCAGTTCTGCTTTTGATTCCTTCCACTGTGTTCTTCAGTTCAGAAACTGTATTCTTCATTTCCTCTTGGCCCTTGCTGACGGTTTCTATTACATTTTTCATGTTGATATAGTTTGCAGCGATTTCATTGTAGTTTCCCTGTAGTTTCCATTAATTCATAGTGAGCTCATTGAGCTTCCTGACAACCATTGCTTTGAACTCAATATGTGATAGTTGAGTTGCCTCTATTTCATTTAACATTCTTTCTGAGGCTTCCTCCTTTCCTTTCATTTGGGGATTGTTTCTTTATCTTCCCATTTTTTGTGATACTCTTCTTTTTAGCCTCAGCTTCTTAAATTGATCTGTTGTGACCCCCTGGGTTTATGGTGTGAACTTCTATGGTAGAAGACCTGTGAGATTCAGTGGTATACTGTCCTTGATCTCCTGTGCTCTCTGATCTTGGGCTTTTGTTTATGTTGGCTCTCTGTATGTCTTTGGGTTTTGATTGCTGTTGGGGCTTTCTTGGTGGGTCCTTCCCACCAGGTGGTTAACTGAAGGTCACTCTGTCCACCACCTCTTGTATTTTGTTGTGTTGGTGTGGGCAGGTTGTGTTGAAGCTGGTTCTTCTGTGTGTACAAGGTTTTGAGGATTCTCTCTTGCTCTTATTCAGTTGTTTGTACTGGGTAGTTTCTCCACTATTTAGTTGTATTTCCAGATAGGTCGTGGGTTGAGGTTAGTGTGACTTCCACTCCCTCCTTCACCTTCTTCTGTTGTTGTCTGTTGGTGGTTCCTTTGTTGGTGAGTTTCCTCTTCCAGCAGGTTTCCTGGTGTTGACAGCTTCCACCTACTCTGACACCCTCAGCAGGTCATTCAATGAGGCAAAGGGGAGGCCAAAACAGGTGTCACAAAGTCATGTACTCACTGAAGTGCACTGAAGCTCAGGGTCTGCATGTGATATATGGCACTGTGGCTGCCATCTGGGAGCATTATCATGAGGTCAAGCTAGCATGCTATGACTTGTAAAGTGGAAAAAATCAAAAGAACCTGGTTAATTGACAGCATCATTGAGCTGCTGAATAACTGACCCTGGAGCTCCCATACCTTCAAATTTTGAGGAAGAAAATTACTTGGATCACTTTTTTGTTGAGCTGTCTGCTACTTACAGCCAGAAGGATTATAATTAATACAGTATGCAGCAAATGCTAGAACTTTTAAATTTATTCATGTGTCATTCTAAATACTTCTGAAAATTACTGCCTTCTTCATCTGGCCTCCAATCTATAAAAAACCCTCTATATTTTTTCTAATCTAACTGGCATTTTAGGCCTCCCTGTCTTCCTCTTATATTCCTCGTCTTTTTGTATTTTTCCTCTTTGTCTTTACTCTTCATTCTTTTCCATTTTCCCCTCCCCACTTTCTTTCCTTACTCTGCCTTTAAGTGGCTGTGATGTAAATCTGAAATATGTTTATACATATATTCATCTATACATATATAAACATCTATACATATAGAAATACTGTTTCTTATATATTAGAAGGTAAGAATTTTTTCCCATTCCAAATGATTTCTTTCATATAGAGGTAACTCTGCTAGCAAAAAACAACTGACCTCTCTTCACTCCCTTACTCATTCCTTCCCACAAAAGAGAAATGACTTAATTGGACTGGTTAGTTTGGAAAAAGAACTGAGCATGTGAAGCCCAGCCCCTCCTAAGATATTTCTCCTGGGAGTGAGCTACCAGTAGGGAGCACACACTCCACTATGGTCATCTAGGCTGTACATTCTATGAAAGGAATGCTGTAATGGGGGAGAGATATAGTAGTCCAATAATACTAGTGACTAGATGGAGAAGTCTAATTAACTCCCAAATTCAGTAATGAGATGTTCAAATGCCTACAGACAGAAGCCACACTCTCTGATAATAAGCTTTATCAATAATAAAGGTAATATCTTCTTATATACTACTTCTCTTGTCTTATTGTTGAATTGGTTCAGAACTTGTATCAGAAACAAGCCTTCTGTTTACTAGACCCCCTTGAGTACCACTGGTATATATTAAAGTTGTGTTGCTCTGTTCATACATATATTTTAATGTTTTTTTTCACAGCTGTATGCTGTCATTATAGGTTGCTTGAAGGTGAAAAAACTTCCACAATAATGTCTTTGTTTTATAAATGTTTACTGCAAACAAAAGGTGTGTTTAATTTGTGTGTGATTCCCTGCTATTGATTGGGTATCCTATGGAATAGAGGGTCTTGATAGAAAAAAATTTACTTTCCTGATTTTTGAGCTTCTTGCTCATGATAATTTATAAGTCTGTAGTACTTACTCAATCTGACTCCAGTTTCTCAGAAATTTCACCTCTAGCTGCTGCCTTTGTATAAGGTTGATAGAAGGTCTTTTCTTGAGACTCCACTGTAATGGTCAACACATCATCATAAGCTTCCCAGAGTTTCAGGTTGTTCTTCAGGACCTGGTTGGAGGTATGCTTATAGCATAAACTATAGAGCAGGGCATCATAGGGAACAAAAAGATAGGTTCCATCCATCATTTTCAGATCATGAGCCCATTCCAAGAGATGCATCTGAATCTCTCCCCCAATCAGTGCTGAATGCATACACATGATGATTACTGAAACCAACAAAGCAAGAAGAGAATGGCAGCAATATGTTAGTAAACATAGTACTCAAAACTACAGATTGAGAGAAGTAAATAAATGTGTTATAACCAATTTGTAAATGATTTCTATTGTATGCCTCTAAAATGAGTAAGATTTGAAGCCCTGATATGAGACTGAGGTATGTTCACGGACTCTGGATTAGGCCTAGGGACAAGACAGATATGTCCACAGCTGCAGAACATAATACTAGACAGGAACAATAACAAACATAGCAAACAGGAGGTAGCATAATGAAGAGGCTTTGTGGTTGGTATACTAGGTTCATATCTTAACATCATAAATTATTAACTGTATACACTTAGGTAATTTATTTAACCTCTATCTGTCTCATTCATAAAATGGAGATGATAAATATGTGCTTCATGGGGTGGTAGTGATTACTGAAGGAGAAATTCATTTCAAGGGCTTAACACATACCACTCAATAAATAGTAGCTATTATTATACCTAAGAATAAGAAAGCTAGAAGGAGAGGATGGGAGATATTCCAATAGCCACTTTTTATTGCCAAACTCCTAAATACATTCCAATAGATTTTGACCTACTGTTCCCACCCTCACCAAGGTCATTATAGGCAATGAATGGCACTAACTTACTCTCACCTATAAATGCTATTAATATTATGGGTAAGTTCAACTTTTAAAAATCTAACTCCCTTATAATTGGAATTACTTTGCACTCAACTTAATTCTTTCTAGATTTCTAAAACTATGCTGTTTAGCAAGGCTATGCTAGAGTAGAGTGGATTAGAGGAAACCATCATTGAAGAATGGGAACTATATCATGAAATTGAAAGTCTTATATCCAATTTCACCCTCCATAATAAGTTAGTTTAGTGTAAGCTCACTTGTGCTTCAGTGCCCACATTTTAAAATGTAGATTCCAATGCATTTCACAGGTATATTGTGTAGTTAAATTAGATAATATCTGGTAAGTATTCTAAGGTCCTTGAAGAATGGAAAAGGTCCAATTACCATTGACAAATATTAATTATACATGCTTAAATGGGAACCTTTCATCTCAGGATGTGACTACGCTTAAGTAAGTTAAATGACTTGTCTTTGGAATTTACATATTACTTCATCCATTTTCAAAAACCTTCTTTGCACTTGTTAAATACCCCCAGAATTTGTTCACTTTGAGCTAAAACTGGTACCCTTCACTTTTTAAGGAATGAGTTACGAAATTGATTTAAACACACCACATATACACACACTTACCCTATAACTTCAGTGTCCAAATAACCATTAGCTCCTTCAATATAATTACCCTACAAGATTCTAAATGTATTGTGATGCTTAAGCCTTTCTTCAAATACTCTAGGGATAACTTTGAAGCTAGTTTATGAGCCACACAGGGGATTCAGCCTCCTTTGTGCATAATCACATATCGTATAATGGAGTGAAAAAATGGAGTGCCATTTTGAGCAAATGGAGTGTCAAAGAGGTTTGACAAGGCAAGGGTTGGATTTAGAAAAAGAAACTAGAACCAAAGTTCTCCAACTTCCTGCATTTATCTACACTATTAAACATGAATTGGTTTGGTCAAATCAGTCTAGTAACTGGGAAAAATTAAAGTCAAGTGTTAGAGTTAGTTGGCCAGTTTGTCCAACAGTATCCTTGGAAAATATGTCAGTATTGACATCTTTCTTCTACAAAAGCAGAGATTAGATGACTCAACCAACATTACCCAATAGAGATAGAATTCCACTTAATTTACTTAAAGAAATATTAAAATCACTATATGGTATATGTTAAATAGAACTAGGTGCTTTGTGTTGGCTGAAATACTTCAAATACTTTCACTGTATATTACTTGTAATGTGTGCTGTGGTGTGCCACACAGATGTACCCTTCAGAACTCAAGCACTCATTCTCCTAACTGCTCGGAATGTTAGGAGATGATAGCTGATGCCTCTCTGGGAATTGCCCTTAGCTGAGGAAAGCCACATTTCCTGAGGTCCCATCCCATCATTAGTGTACTGAAGTCAGCTGGTGGTGATTCACAAGAGCTTATGGTTAAATCTTCAGGGACTTTGTGTGCTAGTTAATGTCATATTTGTAACATAAAATTGGGCATGGTGGCAGTGATTACACCATTAAAATGAGCAAATGCTACAAATCAGGGCTTCCTCCCCCCAACAAGGAGCTGACTGTTAAAAAATTATCACATTGCACCCTTTTCTCTGCCTCTGCCTATACCCAATGACTACTCAACATGGAGATATAAAGGTCAAGAATCCTTACCTAAATTCTAAACAACTCTAAAGGGCCATCCCAGCTTGAGAGCTCCTATCAGGACTGGCTAGAGCCTTTGTTGCAACTGTATGACCATTCCATTTTTCTTTCTGCCCAATTTTGCTGCCTTCTCTCCCTCACAGGTGATGTCCTTGAAAGCATTCCCCCAATAAGTTTCTTGCACACAAATATTCTTTTGGCAGACATTGTTTCCAGGGCACCGACTTGTGGCACTGATTTAGAGCCCCATTGCACTCTGAACTGACTTCTATCATGGCATATACAATATGTATTTCCCCTATTTATTTATGTTAGCCTCCACTGTGAAACTGTGAGCTTCTGGGAGTGTATGTTATCTATCCTGGTACATATTATGCATTAGATAAACATTGTTCAAATGAATGCTTGAAAATTTCAGAAAGAAAGGTTGTATACTTGGGTATGTTTTGTTACCTTAAGAGACCTGGACATATTTAAATTGTAAGTGTAGAGCAACAATTTGAAGTGACATCTGCTGGTCAGGTAGATCCTATCATGGCTGTTTTTAATGCTCAGTATCAGTAAATATGCTCAAGACTTTACTCTCAGTCTGAATCTCTCCTTATAATGTTCCTTTCATTGGCCCACACTGAGGACATTTCAGAGAAAAACTCAGAAGTTTTATAATTGGAAATACCCCTAGAGACCATCTAGCTCCTCTCCTACTCCCATTACTTTATGGATGAAGAAATAGAAGCTTTGAGATGGAATAATCACAGGATCCTCTATATTTTTTATGACAAGACTCTGCTATTGAACATAATTAAAGTAGAAAGCATAAATACTGAATTCAAACAACCACATCTTGATTTAATAGATTGCTTCATGAATAGGGATTTGTAGACGCATCTGGTCTACATGATGATTTTACTAAATAGCTTCATTGCTTCAAAATTACATTCATTAAGATGGGATATTACCTGCAAGTTGTTGTCAGGAGAGGATTAGTGGACAGAAACCTTAAATCCTAGGCAAGGCCTGGGTCAGCAGGTGATCATTGAATAATACCAATTTGTAAATTTCCATTCTGATTATTACCAGTCACGCTATTCCATGACCAAAACAAGGACCAGGAGATACACTCTCCTGAGATCTCATCTCACCAGGATATAATATTTACACTTTCTCTGAGTTACCTGAGCCCTGCTCCAGCTGTCTAGCAGCATTGTGTCTTTATACTGTGGTACCCACTATGGCAGGCTGTCCAGGGCCCTCTCTTTCACCCTCAACACTTGTAGTAGGAAATGTCATGAAACTCTGGGAAAAGCCAAAACCAAATCACTCAACTCCTACTTCTCCTTCTATATTGAAATACTCTGTCTAATATTTCCTTGCAATAGAGGAAGGATATTTCCACGTTTCTCAGGGAGCAAAGTTCACTTTTTTTTATTTCTCACTTATTACTAGCCATGTAGTCCTTGGTGGAAGAGACTATGCCCAGTCTCACACTTTGTTGGTAGAAATGATTCCACTAGCTTTTGCTGAAGAAACCCTTAAGAATCATATATACATTGTGAGCATACAATATGGCTCTGAATTCACAGAAACCTCTATTCTATTGTCTTTGCTCTTCATTTTAACCATTTGGTGACATTTCCTACCACGAACATCTATTTTAACCTACTTTATTTTAACAAATGTTAGGAGAGAGAGGATGGTAGTCAGGTCAGCAGAGGAGGCGAGTATGCAGTGTGATTTATCCCAACTCTCAGGATTTACCCCATCTGGCCATACCATGGAAGAAATACATTCATGCCCTCTTCCTCCCAGTTTTCCCCTACCCAGTACATAAAATGGATATGTAAAAATAGGGTAGGAAGGTCTAGAATCTGCATGCTTCCCAGCCTTCCCCCACCCCCACAGTGTGATTCAATATAAGAGGCTCTCAAAGTATACTTTAAGAACACTGCAGTAGGCAATGTGTGGCTGTTTCTATTGGCTGAGGACACCTCACACATTTTCACTTGGGACCACCACTTACTTAGCTGCCATAGATGTTGACCAGTCCAAGTACCTCAGCATGATGTCAGACACATACTAAAGTCAATGGCCATTCCATGTGCAACAGGTCATTTTTCTCACACCCAATACAACTGGTAGTGCAAGTGTACTTATTGCTGTCCAGTTTGAGATAAGTTTTTAATATTTCTCCACACCTTGCAACATGCTTTCTTCAACTTTCTTAAATTACTATAGAGATAAGTCCTCTTAAATGCAGGAAACCCAGATGTTTAGAGATCACTTTGCCTGCTGGGTCTGTGATATTTTTATCATTTGTGATAGTGGACCCATTTATGAGAGCAAGTTTTTCTTTCACCACTTATATTCACCTACATTTATCTATGCCAAATCCTATACCAATTTTCCTATCAGCACTATGGCTCTTGGCCATAATTTTATCAGTATCACTATTGTTATTACTGTTAGGAAAACAGGGCCTGGTACCTAGTGGATCCAAAAGTTAAAAAAGAAAAATATAAGGGGGGAATTATATACCACACACAGAACACAAGATCTCAAATGAGTATTCTTTAGGATCATACCTCAAGTAGACAGGAGGCAGTAGAGCATGTCTTTCATTAGACCAATGATTCTCAAAGTGTGGTCCCTGAGCCAGCATTATCAGCATCATTGTGAACTATTTAAAAATCCAAATTCAGGGGCCCTTCCTCAGCCCTGGTGAATCAGAAACTTTGGAAGAAAAACCCAGCAATCTGTGTTTTACCATGCCCTGCAAGGGATTTTGGTACAGACCTAGGTTTGAGAGTCATTGCTTTAGACCAACCTGAATATATATCCTCGCTTTCCTATTCACTAGATGTGTGACATTGGGCAAATTATTTAACCTCTTTTAGTCTCAGAAGTCTCTTCTATAAAGTGCTTTAAATTATTATTGGCTTTACTTTATAAGGTTGTTGCAAGAGTTGAAAGAGATTGTCCATACAAAGCCCTTGCAAAATGACTAGCACATTATAAACACTCAATAAATATTATCTATTATTATTGCTGTTATTATTATTTCTTATGCCCAATAATCTTTAATAGATGGGAAGAGGCTACCCAGGTTCCTAACAATAAAATAGTAATATGGTATCTAATTTTTGGAAAAACAAAACAAGGCCATTCTGATTATGTCCTATTTACTGAACATCATGTTGTCATGAAGAATTCTCCATTTACAAGGATTTAAAGGACTTCCCCAAATGGTTCAACAACCTGGTAAGCCCAAATTGAAAGGCGTTCACAATCAGCCAAGCATTGATAGGCAGAGTTGAGAAGTAAGGAGGAGGGCTCAAAATAGCCATTTGAAAACTTTTCTAAAGAGCTCTTTTAGTGGGGCCTCCTGCTAGCCTTTGTGAGAATTAGCAAAAGAACCTATTCAGAGTAATTGCAATTCCACAGGTGCTCTGCCTGGTGAATGGATGCTCTTTTGTCCCAACTGGATCAAAACCTCCATCAGGGCTCATGGTTAAAGAAGCAGAGAGTGAACTGGATTTTGGCCCTCATGCCCACTCAGTTAGATTCCCGTGTGTAGAGCACAACCTGCACAACCACGCACAGAAGTCCTGATTGTAAATTGAAGTCTTTGTCTTTGATTATATCTTTCCAATTTGACTTTGTCAGAAACAAATATAATTGGTAATTGCCCTGAAGTTTAAAGTTTAAAAGAAATGAGCTGATAATCTGGGAGAGGTTGAATCCCCACTTCTCTGAGATGCCTCCATTTACCCCATTCTTCGGTGTTAATAATACCTACACTTACCTACTTGTTTTGTGAGACTCACATGTGTTGTAAAATTTGAAAGAAAATAACTATCTCCTGAATAATGTTGAGTATTAAAAAGCTGTTCAGATGAAAATTGGCATTATGACTGCTTTCATTGTCTCTATAGTACCATCCCTGCTGTTTCCTCTCCCAAGAACCCACAACTATTATTATTGTTATCATATTTACTATGAAATTTCATCATCATCTTGGTATTGTAACACAATTTAGACCTGAGACTGAGAAAGTTCAATCCTTCTAACTCCTGTAAGGTGTTATTTCCTAGTTGGAAACATAAATTTACAAGAGAAATAGCTTAGCAGCCGGTAGTAGTCTAGATTTTCTCTCCTTTTCCTCCCATCACTAGCTATCACAACTATCACCACATGAAGCTGTTATTGCTGTTATTGTGAGCAAATCAGAAAAAAAGCAATCTTCCAACCACTTCTAATACTTTCAAATACCGCCAGTTCTCTCCAAAGGAAAGAATTCCTTTTCACTGTACTTTTTATATCACAAAAGGTCCTTCTCTCTGAAGGTTCACTTGGGAGTCTGCAGTGTTATAAAGTAGCCTCATATCCAGCAGGATAGGAAAGGCCTGCCTTCCTCATCTCTTCTCAGCTGTCACACAAAAAGCTTAGAGCCTTTTTCAGTCATGATAGGTAATGGCTAGGAATACTTTAGCAGTATATCTTACCAGTTGAGAGGGGATAAAAACTCAACTAGAGATTTGATCTGGTTTGTGCTGTTCCTGGTGTGTTGTAACTTTCTTCACTGCTCTGTTGGTTTGGTCCATATTCATTGGCTTCTGGCTCAGTTTTTCACCAGATCTCCCATTTTTTGATGGAACTATAGATGTGCCTTGAATCATAGTCCACTTAGCTAAAGTCCTAAGACTCTGCTTATATATGTTTATACTCTGGATCCTACTTCTCATGCTCCCAGTAGCTGGGGCACTGCTCTCAATGGGTGATAATGTGGACAGCAGGTCAATCTTACTTTAAGACTAATTCCCCTTCCACAGCTACTACTGTCACATCCTGCCTACCACTTGGCATGCCCTCAGATACCAACAACTGGCTGTATCAAGTGTAAGTGAGTACTACACACTCCTTTGGATGCTTGCACACTGACATACCAGAAGTTACACTCAGTGCACAGCCTAACTTATGGCTCACTTTCCTTGACTGTCCTTCCCCCCACCCAACTGCCCCCATTCTGATTCATGTTGCTGAGGTCCCAAAATGCTTTGTCTGAGTCTGCCTGTGTTTTATCAGAAACCAGACCCAAAGTCCTAGAGTGCACAGGTTTATCTTTACTACCTTTCATCTCCCTTTTTGAGTCCCTACTTCATTTCCTGTTGCTGTCCTCTTTACCAAGTCTTTCTTTTTTCCATAGCCATATGCCTTCCTCTCTGACTTACCCCCCCAATCTTAAAATTTTCATTCCCTACATGGATTGGTCCATACTGTCACAAAGAAACCAAGGTGATTAAACAAAGTCATAAGACAAAAATGACTAATAGCTCAAGGTAAAGAAAATTTGTTTGCATTTTTATTAACTTTAAGTAGTAATTCTTGGCTCTGACTGCATTTTATAAGCACATGTGAAGCTATTTAAAATATCTTTGTTGGAGCCCCACCATCAGACCAGCAGAATCTCTGGAGGTGGCACTCTGGCATCAATCATTTTGAAAAGATGTTCAGGTAATTCCAGTGTGCAGCCACAGTGAGAACCATTCACTTAAATAAATAAATTTCTAACACTGAGGAAATAATGTGTACCTTTGCTACTTCCCTACCTCAAAGGAGTTGTGGGTAGTGAGCACTCAGTCCTACCCTCTCTCAGTCTGAAAGCCCAAAGAACTTCAGGACCTGGATTTATTTAACATTTCATGGTAGAGGTCAAAATGTCATTTCAAATGGGTAGGATATGAAACACTTATTAAATGTAAACTTGCAGAAGACATTTGGCTTCATGAAGATTTGTAAGATATTATAATGATATATTATAATATCATTAAATATGTAAGCCTGTTTCTGGCATGACTCCTCCCAGGAAATGATTTTATATTTTTAAAAATAATTCTGAGTTCTCCACCCTGGCTAGTGTAGCTCAGTGGATTGAGCTTGGGCTGTGAACCAAAGGGTCGTGGTTCGATTCCCAGTCAGGGCATATGCCTGGGTTGCAGGCCAGGTTCCCATTGGGGACCATGTGAGAGGCAACCACACATTGATGTTTCTCTCCCTCTCTTTCTCTTTCCCTTCCCCTCTCTCTAAAGAAATAAAATATTTAAAAAAGAAAAAATAATAATTCTGAGTTCTGCTTTGAAAGTATCAGCTCTGTTATGAAGTAATCAGAGCCACACTGATTACTTAACATTAGAGGATCTCATAAAGGGAAGCTGAAAGCAGACTACTGTAGTTCCTGCAACTAAGAATTTTTGGCCTCATCCTTCCATAATGATCATAATTAAGGCCCAATACTGGAGACACTTGAAACCTAAAATTGGATTCTGGGTATTGGCCAGGCCTTAGCTGAGCCATTCTCTAACATGCCCATTATTATGTTAAGGAAATGACTAGGACTAGGACTAATCCTAGAAGTAATCAGTTTGACAAAGTAGTGTCTGAGCTATCTGTCCTAAAGTTGCAGAGTGGCTGCAATGAGGAAATGAGAAGTATTCCCACAAATTACTGCCACTTTCCAGAATAAGGTAAAGTGGAGATTTAAAAAATCAGAATAGAAGAAAAAAATAAAACCAAGTGTCACAGGGCTTGCAATAAGGTAAGTAAAAGATTTGATTTAAAAGGATAAGAAAGGACTGTCTTCTCCAAAATATACCCAACATGCCCTGGGTAGCTTCAGTGAGTCAGTCCAAAGTGCTTCACAATTTATCCATTGCCTTTGCAAAAAACAAAAAATCATCTTTGAACATAAACTTCTCTTGAAAGGGGAAAGATTAAAGTTTAGGCAGTGTTATTTAAATATGCTTTCATTTATCAGCCAAACATGATGTTCCATATCTGTTACTTGTGTGCTGCAGAGAAAGAAGCCCTGGTTTGGGGTGGACAAAAGAAGGGGGACAAGCATTTTGGAGTCCAGATAAGACAGATTCAAAATAAAATGTGATGAAACAAAGGCCTTGGGCACTTATGAGGGAAAGTACCAAGAAGTGTATGAAAGAAAAAATCTCAAGAGACTACAACAGACAAAATGGAGTGATAGGAACACCCCAATAAGAGATCCAAGGTGGCAGAGGTGTAAGTGGAAGCTACACTAACCTCCTCCAAGGCCCAATCTGGAATTACAACTATACTGTGTATAAATCATCTTCATTAACTGACTAAACACTAGCTGGAGAGAAGCCTTATAACTATGGATAGACAGAAGAAACCATTACACCCCAAGAGACTGGTAGGAAGTGCGGAGGAGGCATAAGAGGGCTGACGAGGCTCCAGTGGGAGGCAGCTGAAGTTCCAGGGGGATATTTCAGCAGGTGAGGGATTCTGCCTGAGAAATGTGGGGTCTGAATGCCAAGCTGGGCTCCCCAGCCTACAGCACAAGAGCTGCAGAAAGGAACTCAGATAACATCCAGTTTGAAAAGAAGCAGGGTTTCTGTCTGCCAGGGAGACAGATGCAGAAGTGCAAAGAACCTCTTAAAGGGCCAATGCACAAAATTTCATTGGCAGCCACTTACCCTGGGCTCTGGCAGAGGGAGGGCAGGGTGGACTAGAGATGCTTGAGGAGAGTCTAGGGCTGGTGACTCTGGGAAAGAACTGAAGGAACAGCTGCCAGGATCTCTGTGTTGAGTCATTCCCCATACTGCAGGAGCCATCTTTCTCAGGCAGAATGCTCCCCTCCAAGTGGCATCAGCCTCAGGAACTTCTCAGACAAGAAAAAGTTAAAAGAGTTTAACACCAAACTAGTACTGCAACAAATGTTAAAGGACTTCTTGAAGAAGAAGAAGGAGGAGGAAAATAGTCTAACAATAAAATGGCACTAACAACATCTATCAATAATCACCTTAAATGTAAACGGCTCAAATACTCCAACCAAAAAAACAGAAGGTAGCTGAATGGATAAGAAAACAAGATATATATATATATAGCCTCCAAGAGACTCATCTTAGATCAAAAGATACACACAGACTAAAAGTAAAGGTATAGAAAAAAATATTTCATGCAAATGGAAAGAAAAAAAAGCTGGGGTAGCAGTACTTATAGCTTACAAAATAGACTTTGAAACCAAGACAATAGTAAGAGACAAAGGATACTACATAATGATAAAGGAAACTATCCAACCAGGCAATATAACCCTAGTAAACATTTACACAGCCAACATAGGAGCACCTAAATATGTAAAGTAAATTCTAATGGACATAATGGGAAAGATGGACAGAAATACAGTCATCGTTGGGGATTTTAACATCCCATTCATTTCAGTGGATAGATCTTACAGATGGAAAATCAACAAGGAAACAGCAGCCTTAAATTCATACTAGATCAAATGGACTTAATTGATATCTTCAGAGCATTTCACCCCAAAGCAGCAGAATATACATATTTTTCAAGTGCACATGGGACATTTTCAAGGATAGATGACACAAAACAAGTCTTGATAAATTTAAGAAGACTGAAATCATATAAAGCGCCTTCTGTGACCATGATGCTATGAAACTAGAAATCAATCACAAGAAGAACACTGAAAAAACACGCAAAGACATGGAAACTAAATAACATGTTATTAAACAGTGAATGGGTCAACATTGAGATCAAGAAAGAAATCAAAAGATACCTTGAAAGATATGAAAATGAGGACGCAATTATCCAAAACCTGTGGGACACTGGGAAAGCAATCTCAAGAAGAAAATTCAAAGAATTACAAGCTTATCTCATAAAACAAGAAAAACCTCAAATGAACAATCTAACTTCACAATTAAAGAAACTTGAAAAGGAACAACAAAGCCCAATGTGAGTAGAAGGAAGGAAATAATTAAGATCAAAGCAGAAATAAATGAAACAGAGTCTAAAAAAATGATTAAAAAAAGATCCATAATCCAAGAGCTGGCTCTTTGGAAAGTAAACATGATTGAAAAACCTTTAACCAGACTCACCAAGAAAAAAATGGAAAAGACCCAAATAAATAAAATCAGAAATGAAAGAGGAGAAATAACAATTGACACCAAAGAAATACAAAAGATTATAAAAAAAATTATGAACTATATGCCAACAAACTGGACAACCTGGACAAAATGGATAAATTCCTAGAAACACAATCTTCTACAACTAAATCAGGAAAATCAGAGAATCTGAACAGACAGATTACACCTAGTGAAATTGAAGCAGTAATCAAAGAACTCCCAACAAATGCACACCCTGGACCAGATGGTTTCACAGGTGAATTTCACCAAGCATTTGGAACAGAACTAACACCTGTCCTTCTTAAACTATTTTATAAAATTCAAGAGGAGGGAAGGCTCCCAAACTCTTTTTACAAGGCCAGCATTATCCTAATTCCAAAACCACATAAAGACACTACAAAGAAAGAAAATTATAGGCCAATATCCCTGAAGAATATAGATGCTAAAATCCTCAACAAAATATAGGTAAACCGATACAGCAATGCATCAAATAGAAACTACACCATGATGATTGGAATTTATTCCAGGAATGCAAAGCTGGTACAACATTCACAAATCAATAAATGTGATTCACCGAAAAAAACAAAATATAGGATAAAAGCCACATGATCATATCAACAGATTTAGAAAAAGCATTTGATAAAATCCAGCACCCATTCTTGATAAAAACTCTCAGCAAAGTGAAATTAGAGGAAACATACCTACATATAATAAAGGCAATATATGATGAACCCACTGCCATCATCATACTCAATGTGCAAAAATGACAAGCATTCCCCTTAACATTGGAAACAAGACAGAGATATCACTTTCACCTCTCTTATTCAACATAGTACTAGAACTCCTACCCACAGCAATCAGACAAGAAGAAGAAATAAAAGGCATCCAAGTTGGTAAGGAAGAAGTAAAAGTGTCTTTATTTGCAGATGACATATGATACTATAAATAGAGAACCCCAAAGATTCCACAAAAAAACCTTGTAGAACTGATCAATGAATTCAGCAAAGTATCAGGATACAAAATTAATATCTAGAAATCAGTTGCATTTTTATATGCCAAAAATGAACTGACAGAAAGGGAAATTAAGAAAATAATCACATTTGCAATTGCTATAAAAAGAATAAAATACCTAGGAATAAACCTAACCAAGGATGTAAAAGACCTGTACTCCAAAAATTATAAGACACTGAAGAAATAAACTGAAGAAGATACAAATAAGTGGAAGCACATATCATGTTCAGGGATAGGGAGAATTAACATCATTAAAATGTCCATACTACCCAAAGCAATTTATACATTCAATGCAATTTTTATCAAGATTCCAATGACATATTTCACGGGACTAGAACAAATATTTCAAAAATTTATATGGAACCTCAAAAGGGTCCTCAGAGCAACAGCAATCCTGAGGAAGAAGAACAAAGTTGGAGGACTCATACTACCTAATGTCAAACTGTACTATAAGTTCATAGTAATCAAAACAGCATGGTACTTGCATAAAAACAGACACATAGATCAATGGAACTGAATAGACAGACCCACACCTTTATAGTCAATTAATAATTGACAGAGGAAGCAAGCACATATAATGGGCTAAGGATAGTCTATTCAATAAATGGTGTTGGGAAATTGGACAGATACATGCAGAAAAATGAAACTAGACCACCTTCTTACACCAACACAAGAATAAATTAAAAATGGATCAAAAACTTAAATGTTATACCTAAAACCATAAAAATCCTAGAAGAAAACATAGGCAGCAAAATCCCAGACATTGCCTGCATAAATTTTTTATTGGATATGTCTCTCCAGGCAAGTGAAACAAAAGGAAAAATAAACAAATGGGACTAAAAAAAGTTTTTGCACAGCAAAGTAAATCATCAACAAAATAAAAAGACAACCCACAGAATGGGAGAACATATTTACCGATACATCTGATAAGGGGTTAATACCCAAAATTTATAAAGAACTTACAAAACTCAACACCAAAACCAAAAAAAAAAAAAAAACAGTTAAAAATGGGCAAAGGACCTAAATAGGCACTTCACCAAAAAGGACATACGGATAGCCAATAGACATATAAAAAGATGCTCAATATCACCAATCATCAGAGAAATGCAAATTAAAAAGTCAATGAGCCCTGGCTGGTGTGGCTCAGTGGATTGAGTAAATGAAAGCACCAGCTTTGTGCCATTTTACACATATGCATGCATGCATTCACACATATACATAACTCTCTATTCCATGTTTCTGCTTCCGATATCAAATCATAACAAACTTAAATAGTTTATGTACAACTGAACATCCAATTTCTAAAATCTAGTGTAGCCCTGGCTGGTGTGGCTCAGTGGACTGAGTGCCAGCCTGTAAACCAAAGGATTGTTGGTTCGATTCCCAGTCAGGGTACATGCCTGTGTTGTAGGCCAGGTCCCTAGTAGGGGGTGCATGAGAGGCAACCACACATTGATGTTTCTCTCCTCTTTCTCCCTCCTTTTCCCTCTCTAAAAATAAATAAAATCTTAAAAAAACACAATGAGATATCTTCTCACACCTGTCAGAATGGCTAACATCAATAAATCAACAATGAACAAGTGCTGGTGAGGATATGGAGAAAGGGGAACCCTTTTGCACTCTTGGTGGGAATACAGACTAGTGCAGACACTGTGGAAAGCAGTATGAAGATACCTCAAAAAAGTAAAAATGGATCTGCCTTTTGAACCAGAGATCCCACTTGTGGGAGTATATCTGAAGGAACCCAAAACACTAATTTGAAAAAACATAAGCACCTCTACCTTCATTGTGGCATTATTTACAGTCACCTAGATATAGAAGCAACCCACATGTCCTCAGTAGATGAGTGGATAAAACAACTATTGGACATTTACACAACAGAATATTACTCAGCCATAAATAAAAAGAAAGTTTTTTCCTTTCTGACAGTATGGATGGACCTGGAGAACATTATGCTAAGTGAAATAAACCAGCCAGACAAAGACCAATGCCATTTGATTTCACTCATATGTGGAATCTAATAAGCAAACTGAACTAACAAGGAAAATGGGGACAGACTCATAGATGAACAGCAGGATGACAGCTAGTGAGGGGGAGAGGTGGAGGTATTGAGCAAAAGGGATAAAGGACTCATGGGCATGGACAACAGTGTGGCAAATGGTGGGGGTATGGAGTATAAGGGGACTAAATGGTAATGGGAAAAATACAGTCAAGACTAAATCAAGAAAATAAAATAATAAAATGTATAGATCTAAAAAAAGCAAAATTGAACATAAATAACATAAATATACTAGGCATATTAAAAAAAAAAAGAACACCCCTCTTTGGCTCATCTAAAACTGCCAGGGTCCTAAGTGCATAGAGGGTATGTGGATACAGTTGCTCTTGATGCTATTCTTCCCCACACAGATGGTGAGAGCAGGCATGGGCATCCATGAGCATTTTAACTTCAGAGTTCTTTCTACCTTTATTCAGTTAATAAAATACGCTCTGTTGAAGAAAGACACAACTGGGGCCTATGTGCGACTAAAAAAGGGAAACCCATGAAGAACTGGGGAGCAATATGCTACCCTAGGGCATGAGGATAGGAAATGTTTTGGAGATTGTAGTATCTTTCTCTGAGCCATGTTTTTAAACCTCAGCCAGGAGAAAGCATTCACTGCGAATTCCCTCTGCCAGGCAAATCTGATGGAGAGCTTTCTGAATGTTTTGGCTGTCTTGTCCTGTGGTCAGGATGACTCCTACAGGTAGGCGATGGCTCCAAAGAGAATTTGCAACTTGATTGGCTCTATGCACCCAAATGTCTTCATCTGAGGAAGTTACTCCAGCATGAGCCGCGGGAGTAACTTCCATCACAGTTAACAGCACCTGGATGGGAGATGGGAGTGTCTGAGAAAAGGTAGGGTAGCTATTTCTATTGTCTAATTCATAATTAATACAAACCCAAGGAAAAATCCCTTTGTCCCAGATGTTTCCAAGGAGCACAGCTGCCTCTGAGTAGCCAGGGTTGGCAGGACTAATAAATATACCCTGAGGCCATCTGGTGGTGAGAAATGAAACTGGAGAGGGCCCTGGAAGTCTGGCAGTCTTTTTAAATTTATTTTTATTTTTATTTTTATTTTTATTGTTCAAGTTGAGAATCACATTTTCAAAAGAGTGACTCAGGTCAAATGATGGTTCTCTGTTGACCTATTCAGTGACTAATCAAACAGCAACCTCAGGCAGGGACTTTGAGGACAACTGATCACAAGCCCAAGGGCCCACTACACCTATCTTGTAGAGGGGTGCCCACATTTGCCAGGAGGGTTGTGAGGGCCAGGACATACAAGCACCACAGGAGCTTGAATGATACAAGGTCATAGTGTCCTCACTGTCTTCTGGTAGCCTTAAACCAGAGCATAAGTTGAGAGGAAGGCCAGGGTCTTGAGATCATAACCCTCCTGTTTCCAGCAAGCTAACAAAGAGATACTGGAAGCTTAGTGTGCTTTCCTGAGATGCACAGTGGTGCTTCCAAATGCTTGTCAATTAAAGAGAAAGATGTGTTACATCATTCCTGAAGCTTCTGGAAATATTGGTTATGAAAGAATGGCAAAGGAATAGCTGTCTCCAAACTGGAAGTTTCTTCCCCCTCCCCCTGACTGAAACTCTTCCTTTTCTTGTTCTTCCTGTGTTCCTAATGTTTGTAGATGACACTTCCATCCACAGTTGACCCATTTCAATTGCTCCAGTCAGAAACCTGGTAGCCAGCTGAGACTCTTCCTTCTTCTCTGTCCCCACATTCAATCCATCACCAAGTCCTATTGATTTAACTTCAGTAATAACTGCCCACCCCATGTGTTGTGAGAATTACAAGGGTTAACATAGAGCAAGCACCTGTAACAGGGTCTGGAATGTTGTTAGCATTATATTAGTGATATTATCATTATTATATAGTTTTAAATGTGTCCACCTTTCTCCACCATACTGCCCTCTTGCAGAAAGACAAAGATGTAAACAGATAATAGCAATGCAGGGTAAAAAGTGCTATTATTGAAGTAGCCCAGGCAGAGGAAGACAAAGAAGATTTCAGGGTAGGGGAAGAGGGAGGAGAAGGGACATCGCTGTAGTTGAGTATTGAAAGAGAAGTCCAGGACAATGGTATTGTGGTGGAGGGGGGTTGCTGCTAAGAGCCTTCTAGCAGAAGGAACAGCATGAAGTAAGATATAGAGGGGTTTTTTTTAAGGATATGTTAGATTCTCAAAATTACAAGCTATTTTTTCTGCTTGTGTCTATATTATTAGCCAAGGTAGGAGCCAGATCACCAAGAGTCATACATATCATTCATAGGTTTCTACATTTAATCCTGTAGACAATGGATTTAAGCAGAGAAATGGTATCACGTTTCTAGTTTTAAGAGATCACTCAAAAGTAGCACTGTGGAGAATGTGTTGGAAGAGGGCAAGACTGGAGGCCAGGAGACCAGTTTAGAGGCTGTTGTAGTAATCTATATGAGAAACAATGACAGACCAAGAGGTAGGGAAGATGTGGAAAAATGGAGATGAATTTCACTAAGATTAAAAATGCCAAGAGTTTAAGAAAGTAGAACCAATAACAACTTGGCCACTGATAAGATGTAGGAGTTAAGGGGTAAAAAAATATCCAAGATGATTTTGAGCTTTTCAGACCTAGGCAACTGGTTGAAAAATGATACAAGTCTCTGAGATATAGATCACTAGAGAAAAGGGTAGGATATATAATGCATTCTAATAGACATGTTGAACTGGTGATGCTAGTAGAATGTGCAAGTGACAATATCCAGTAGACCATTTGGTATATTGCATCTCATAATAGAAAGCTGAGCTAGAGATATAAATTTGAGTGTAATCAACTGATAGAGGCTAATTGACGATAGGATAGTGCATAAGATCAACAGAAGAGAGTTGTAAAATATAGAAAGAAGCCAGAGGACAAAACCCTGAGGACCCACAACACTTAATGGTCAGGCAGAGAGAAAGGAAGTCATAATGAAAATTTACATGAAAAGTCCAGAGAAACAGCAAAATTCAGGAGACATTGGTATTTTATAATCCAAAGAAGATAAAAGTTTGAGGATGAAAAGTGTCTATCACATCTTATACTCTGCTGAGTATCCAAGATAGAAAGGAGTCTGTCCATTGGATTTGGATTCAGAGAGTAAAGCTGCAAATTGAGAGGCCACAATGAACCAAAACTGAATAGGAATAAATGAAGCAGAGTCAGCAAATGTAGAGGATTCTTTCAAGATTATGCAGGGAAAGCCTTTCTCCATCTGGCCCTTGCCTTTCTGTATACCTCCACCTCCTATCGTTCTCACCTGATGCTACAGTAAATTTCTTATAGTTCTACAGAAATATATTACATAGTCTGTTAAGCATAGGACTTGAAAAGTGCCATTTTTTCTGCCTTGAATGCCCTCCTCCCATACTCCACTTCCAAATTCTCCTGATGAACTCCACCTTCAAGAGCCAATTGAAGTGATCCCTACTCTGCAGCCTTAGTTAACACCCCCAGTTTGAATTCATTGTTTTCCCATCTGTACCTCATACTTATACCAATTAGGGAAGAGTCACTCTGATTTATACACTATCCCTATTTCTGTTGTATATTGTGACACGAATACTGATATTCTTGATATCTCTGTATTTACAGGACTTCATACTTTCAACCACAAGGAGTGGGCAACACTGACGGCAACTCTCTATGTAGAGCACAGCCCACTGGATTGGAAATTCTTAGAGGTCCTATTCACAGCCCTAATGGCTAGCAAAGTTCCCAAAACAGAGTAGTTACATGTTTGTGAAATGAATTAATATACATTAAAGTTGATCTAAGGTCAAGAATAACCACATGACATAATAATACAAATTAATTGCTTGAGGGAGATGGTAATGAGGAAAATCCTTAATAAACTTTTATCATTTTTTAATCCTCACTCGAGGACATGCTTATTGATTTTAGAGAGGGGGCAAGAGAGGAAGAGAGATAGAGGGAAGGAAACATCAATGTGAGAGAAAAAAATAGATCGGTTGCAGTTCATACAACTGGGGAACAAACCTGCAACCTAGGCATGTGCCCTGACCAGGAATCAAACCAGTGACCTTTCGGTTCACGGGATGATACTCCAACCAACTGAGCCACACTGGCTATGGCCTTACTAAATTTTCAGTTTTGGCCAAGGATGAAAGTAATGGCATGGCTCTCTCCAGGCTGATAATCAGCACTGGTGTGTACTGGTCAAGCCCAGCCTGCTTGTTTATTGCCAGAAAGAGCCTGCCTACACCAGACCTGTTAGTTATTATCTTGACTCTCACCATTAATTTTATGACAAAGCCTGACTTCTCAAGAGACCAGTCAAGGTCATACCTGCTGAAACTTAAATACCTGCCACAATAGAATGCCCCGTTTATAAACAGGTGAAAGGTGGTTAAAAGTAGAGTCAAGAAAGAATTGGACAGGAAATGTTTCATAAAACAGCATGAGTCAGAGGCTGAGGAGTATGTAGGATGGAGAGGGAAAACTTCCAACTTTGCTTGGGGGTAGGGGTGAAAAAGTGGTTCTGAACTGCCTACATAGGAGCTCAAATTTATCCCTAGACCTTCAAAAGTAATCCAGTCCAACTTCTCTTCCACCAAATAGATTTGTTCCATGTGGTATGTTGAAGGCATTAGGTTAAGATTCACCATGGATGGGGTGCAAGTTGCGAACTCAGCCTTCATAGAGCCCCAGCCTGGCACTGCAATCTGAGCTCTAGTCAACACACATATTCTTCCCTTCCCACCTTCCCCTAACCCCAATCTTTTACCTGTCATGGCAAATTCTGGGAACCAAGGCACTCAAGGAATAGCTACTCCTTCTCTGGAGTAGCATGGAAGGGGTCCTTATTTTTGGTCTGGATTGTAACAAGGATATTGGACTGTTTGATATCTCTGTCCTTATAGGACCTCACTTTTTCAACTATTTGGAGTGGGAAACAGTGAGGGGAAACACATAGGAAGGGTAGAGCTCTATTCACAGCAATCTGCTACCTCTTCTCCCCTAAACACACCTAGTTTGATGGGTTCTCTCCCTAAAGTGCTACATTTAAGCCAGAAATTAGCACTCAGATAACAAAGGCTAAGATACTTACTGAGTTCTTGCTATGTATCAAAGACTAGGCAAAACTCTTTTCATGTATTATGTTATTTTAAAAACTTGATTTAAAAAAACCTAAGCACACAATGACCTGGAAATTGTGGTACCATCCTCATTCCTTTCAGTTCAGTCCTCCAGAGAGATGGCTATGGTGCAGAGGCCTGAAGTGTATGTGGATGGTGGCAAGTGAAAACAGAGCAAAAATGAACTAAAGACATGCCTGAAAGCTAAAAAGAAAATAGCAGAGAAGGAGCCCAAGCAGAAGGAGCTCAATGAGAAACAACTAAGCCAAGCCAATGCTGCTGCCACCAACCACACCACTGAGAATGATGTTGGTGCAAAGGATGAGGGCCTGGACCCAAACCAACACAACAAGATCCACAGTCAAGCAATCCACCAACTAAAGGTCAATGGGGAAGACCCGTACCCACACAAGTTCCATGTAGACATCTTGCTGACTCACTTCATCCAAGAATACAGTCACCTGCAGCTTGGGGACCACCTGAATGCCATTACCTTAAAGATGGCAGGTAGAACTTCTGGCCAAGGTGGAGGCATAGGTGGAGACACTGTGCCTCCTCTCACAACCAAGATTAAGGACAACAAAAATATAGAACCAAAAAAACTCATCCAGAACAGATAGAAAATTGAATTGTATGGAAGTCCGACAATGATTCACCCAGACCAGTAAAAGGGGTGGAGTCAGCGGCCGGCAGAGAAGGGTCTTGGCAGGAAAAGGCAGTGACTGGTGGTCCTGGGTGTGCAGGCAGCTGTTGACACACCCCAGGCGCACAGGCGGTTGTTACTGAGCACGGGGAGGCAATGAGCAGACCAAGCCAGGTACACAAGGCAGCTGACCGCGGTCACACATTCGCACACAGTAAATCAGGCAAAAATGGGCAGCAAGACAGATTGCACAATGCAGGGCCCCAGCACTGGGAAATAAAGCCTAAAAGCACCGATTGAAAACGCTTGTGGGGGTTGAGGTGCCGAGAGAGAATCCCAGCCTCACAGGAGAGTTAGTTAGAGAGACCCACAAAGTCCTAGAATGTACACAAGCCCACCCACATGGAAATCAGCACCAGAAGGGCTCAATTTGCTTGGGGAAAGCGGCAGAAGGGACTGGAATCTGAGAGAGGGAGGAGCAAGCGCCATTGTTCCCTCTCGGACTGTGCCCCCACATCCAGCATCACAATCCAGAGACGGGGTTGCCCCCCCTAGTGAAAACCTAAGGCCCCACCCCTCATTATGTAACAGCTGTGACCAGACCAAAAACAAAAACAACAAAAAAATGGCTCAAACAGGAGAACAGATCAAAGCCCCAGAGCTAATTCATCTAAGCAACTAAGTGGTAGCCAACCTATCAGATGCACAGCTCAAAGCACTGGTAGCCAACCTAACAGATGCACAGTTTGAAGCACTGGTGATTAGGATGCTCACAGAATTGGTTGATTTTGGTCACAAATTACATGAACAAATGAAGGCTACAGTAAGTGAAATGAAGGAGAATGCACAGGGAACCAATAGTGATGGGAGGAAAACTGGGACTCAAATCAATGGAGTGGACCAGAAGGAAGAAAGAAACAACCAAACAGAAAAGAATGAAGAAACAAGAATTCAGAAAAATGAGAGGCTTAGGAACCTCCAGGATGTCTTTAAACGTCCCAACATCTGAATTATAGGGATACCAGAAGGGGAAGAGGAAGAGCAACAAGTGGAAAACGTATTTGAACAAATAATAAAGGAGAACTTCCCCAATCTGGCAAAGGAAATAGACTTCCAGGAAGTCCAGGAAGCTCAGAGATTCCCAAAGAAGGTGGACCCAAGGAGGAACACACCAAGGCACATCATAATTACATTACCCAATATTAAAATGAAGGAGAGAATCCTAGAAGCAGCAAGAGATAAGGAGACAGTTACCTACAAAGTAGTTCCCATAAAACTGTCAGCTGATTTCTCAAAAGAGACCTTACAGGCAAGAAGGGGCTGGAAAGAAGTATTCCAAGTCATGAAAGTCAAGGACCCACATCCAAGATTGCTCTATCCAGCGAAGCTGTCTTTTAGAATGGAAGGGCAAATAAAGTGCTTCTCAGATAAGGTCAAGTTAAAGGAGTTCATCATCACCCAGCCCTTATTGTATCAAATGTTAAAGGGACTTATCTAAGAAAAAGAAGATAAAAAATAGGACAGTAAAAAGACAGCAAACTCACAGATATTAACAACCACATCTAACACAAAAACAAAAGCAAACTAAGCAAACAGCTAGAACAGGAACAGAAACACAAAAATGGAGAGCACATGGAGGGTTAGCAACAGGGGAGTGGGAGGAGGAGAGGGGGGGAAAAGTATAGAGAATAAGTAGCATAGACGGTGGGTAGAAAATAGACAGGGGAAGGGCAAGAATAATGTGGGAAATGTAGAAGTAAATAACTTATGACACATGGACATGAACTAAAGGGAGGAATGTGGGTGGGAGGGGGTGTGCAGGGTGGAGGGGAATGAAGGGGGAAATGGGACAACTGTAATAACATAATCAATAAAATATATTTTTAAAAAGGCCAGTATTGTATCTCATTTATTCTCTTACATCAAAGAGTTAAATTTACCTCCATTTTGCAAATGAGGAAACAGAGGATCAGAGCAAACATGTTGAAGGTTGTACTCGTAAGACTTCGACTCTAAAAGACTATAACACAATGTAATTTGGTGATCACAATCCCCCTTCCAGTTGTGTAACACTGAACCCTGAGTGAAGCATTGAGTGGGCTGTCCCAAGGCTAGTCTTGAATACTAGCGGCAAATTCCTTCCAGTTGCATAATAAATCTGTATTTGTTCCTCCGAGTTCATTCCACCTGTCCCCTCATTACCTAATTAACTTTTTCATGGGGAACTTAGGGATTTTTGTTAAACAATAAATGAATCATTCAAATTCACTCTTAGTAGCATAAAAGGTATAATAATGTTGGTCTCAGTGACTTTATAGTTTAGAGGCTGCCGGAAGGCTGTCTAGGATAGTGCCCAATCAACTAGGGTAGAACTCCCCATTCTACCACAGTGTGCCCTCAGGCAAGTCACTTATCCTTTCTGAGCCTCAAGTTTCATCATCTGTATACGAGGGTGATAATATTACCTCAAAAGTGTGTGCCTAGTTTTTTGTTATTTATTTATTTATATTATTTTATTTTTAGAGATGAATGGTTATTTGGTAACAAGAAGTAAAAGAGGAATCCTTAATTCCTTTTCTCTCTCTGGTGACTGAATTGCGATAGTCAAATGTATAGCAACATATGAGAATTCCCTTCCAGTCCTTGATCTTTTGCAGAAGTGCAAAGATGTCTGAGTTATGTGACTTGCAATTATCATTTTTTGGACAGAATTGCCAGCTGTTGTGCCTTCCAATGTATCAGCAGTTGCTCCATTTTTTTTCTTATCTTCAGGTTTCATGGCAGGAAACAGAGTACTTCCTTGATGTTACTGGATTCTATGAAAAATATGGTGACTTGGTCAAGGCTCATGCCCCAACCAGCTGTGGGGTGCAGCTCGTATTCCAGGGCAGTGCAGAAATTTTTGTCTAAGAGCACAGCCTCATCATCACTAGTGGCCTTGGCCTTGGCCTGTTCTTTGAAAAGCTGCCACTGCCTCATGAGGTCATTCAGCTCGGTGCAGGCATTGCATATTTCCTTCTTGTTGACAAAAAGCTGAAAGGCTCAGTCAGATCCTCTTTAGAGCAGTTTCATTTGGCCAAAGGGCTCATTATCTTCAGGTGATCACAGTTGAATGTAGGATTGATACATCGCTTCCAGGAACTCTCCAGCAAGCATATCCACAAGACTGGCTCTTATCCCAGGTGGAGGGCATTCAACAGCTTTTTCCACACAGGTATCAACAAGAATTTTGCGAGTTTCTTCAGTTTGGAAGTGGTTGGCTTCTGGCAGCTTCACCCCCAGGGATTTCTCAAGCTTTTCTACCATGTTGATTTTCCAGAAGGGTGGGGTGAGGTCAACCTTGTAGGCTTGGCCCTCTGGGCTATCTGTATGGTAGGTAACCTTGTACCCACCTGTAATGTGCTTTACCATCCTTGAAATAATCTTTTCCATGATTTCCATAAGATTGTGGTAGTCTGTGTAGGCCATGTAGAACCCACAAGTGGTGAACTCAGGATTGTGATTTATATCAATTCCTTCATTCTGGAATTGGCGACCAATTTCATAAACCTGGTCTATGCCACCAACCACCAGCATCTTATAGTAGAGTTCTGGAGCAATTCTCATAAATAAATTCATGTTCAGCTCATTGTGATAAGTGGTAAAAGGTGTGGCCACAGCTCCCTCTGGGAGGATGTTCATGGGAGTTTCAATCTCTAGGAATTCCAATTCATCCAAGAAACTTCTTTTATATATGATGATCCGAGAGCAGATGATAAATTTGTGCCTTACAAAGTCATTCAGGATCAAGTCCAAGTATCTCTAATAATACTGAGTTTCCTGTTCTTTGAGGCCAAAGCAAAGATGAGGTAACATATGCAAGCAAGCAGAAAGCAGTGTGATCTCATAGGGAATGATGCTCAGCTCACCCTTCCTAGTTTTTCCAGGATTTCCCTGAATTCCAATTATGTCTCCCTGATGCAGTTTGTTATTGATACAAGTAAATTCTTCTTTTGATTTATAATGCCTGGAATTGGCCATGACTTGCAACTTGACTCCCTCTCCTTGAAGGTCAGAGAAGATGAGCCTTCCCTCAGATGCTCTTTTGGCATGGATCCTACCTGCCATCTTTTTTAAAAATTATATTTTATTGGTTATGCCATTACAGTTGTCCCATTTCTCCCCCATCATTCCCCTCCACCCTGCACACGCCCTCCCACCCACATTCCCCGCTTTAGTTCATGTCCATGTGTCAAAAGTTCTTTAGCTTCTACATTTCCCACACTATTCTTGCCCTCCCCCTGTCTATTTTCTACCCACCGCCTATGCTACTTATTCTCTATACTTTTCCCCCCCTCTCCTCCTCCCACTTCCCTTTTGCTAACCCTCCCTGTGATCTCCATTTCTGTGTTTCTGTTCCTGTTCTAGCTGTTTGCTTAGTTTGCTTTTGTTTTTTGTTAGGTGTGGTTGTTAATATCTGTGAGTTTGCTGTCTTTTTACTGTCCTATTTTTTATCTTCTTTTTCTTAGATAAGTCCCTTTAACATTTCATATAATAAGGGCTTGGTGATGATGAACTCCTTTAACTTGACCTTATCTGGGAAGCACTTTACCTGCCTTCCCATTCTAAATGATAGCTTTGCTGGATAGAGTAATCTTGGATATAGGTCTTTGCCTTTCATGACTTGGAATACTTCTTTCCAGCCTCTTCTTGCCTAGAAGGTCTCTTTTGAGAAATCAGCTGACAGTCTGAAGGGAACTCCTTTGTAGGTAACTGTCTCCTTATCTCTTGCTGCTTCTAGGATTCTCTCCTTCATTTTAATATTGGGTAATGCAATTATGATGTGCCTTGGTGTGTTCCTCCTTGGGTCCACCTTCTTTGGGAATCTCTGAGCTTCCTGGACTTCCTGGAAGTCTATTTCCTTTGCCAGATTGGGGAAGTTCTCCTTTATTATTTGTTCAAATACGTTTTCCACTTGTTGCTCTTCCTCTTCCCCTTCTGGTATCCCTATAATTCAGATGTTGGGATGTTTAAAGATGTCCCAGAGGTTCCTAAGCCTCTCCTCATTTTTCTGAATTCTTGTTTCTTCATTCTTTTCTGTTTGGTTGTTTCTTTCTTCCTTCTGGTCCACTCCATTGATTTGAGTCCCAGTTTTCCTCCCATCACTATTGGTTCCCTGTGAATTTTCCTTCATTTCACTTATTGTAGCCTTCATTTGTTCATCTAATTTGTGACCAAATCAACCAATTCTGTGAGCATCCTGATCACCAGTGCTTTGAGCTGTGCATCTATAGGTTGGCTATCTCTTGGTCACTTAGAACTATTGGCTCTGGGGCTTTGATGCGTTCTTCTGCTTGACCATATTTTGGGGGGGTCTGGATGTGGCTGTTATGTAGTGAGGGACAGAGCCTTAGGTGTTCAGTAGAGAGGGGCAACCCAGTTGCTGGGTTGTGACGCTGTATGTGGGGGCGGGGCCGAGAGGGAACAATGGCGCTTGCTCCTCTCTCTCTTGGATTCCAGTCCCTTCCGCCACTTCCCCTTTAGCTGGATTATCTGCACGCAAATATGGGACTGCCTGGTCAGCCAGATGCCTTGTGTGGCCTCACTGGTCTGTGCATTGCCACCCTGTGCCCGGGGTCTGCTAGCTGCCACCTGTGCCCCTGGGGTCTTCTAGCCACCGCCTATATGCCTGAGATCTGTCAGCTGCTGCCTGTGCTCCGGGGACCGGCAATCTCCACTTTTTCCTGCCACGACTCCACCCCTCTTACCAGTCTGAATGAATGGTTGTCAGACTTCCATACAGTTCAATTTTCTATCAGTTCTGATTGTTTTCTTGTTTCTAAATCTTTGTTGTCCTTAATTTTGGTTGTGTGAGGAGGCACAGTGTGTCTACCTATGCCTCCATCATGGCCGGAAGTCCCCAATACTGATCTTTTATGCTACCTTACTAACACAAAAGGTAGCTGTTTGGAAGGAAGACTGCATTGGGAATCAGAAGGACTGTATACCAAATCCATTTCTGCCACTGACTCACCATAAAACACTGAAGAATTTGTTCTCCCTTTCTAAATCTCTCTTTTCCTCCCTCAGCTGAACCAGAAAACCTGTAAGTACCTTTCTTCTCTGCGGTCCACTTATCCTGGGATTCAGGACTTCTTCCAGTCAGTAAGTTTTCTAAACCTGCACACTACTAAACTACTTTTTTAATTCATCCAATATTCTGTAGCTTTTGCTTTTCTAATTAGCTATTTTTTTACTGGATTCCCCTAAGTGATTTGTACTTACTTCTATATTACAGATCTAGTTCCTAATAATTTAATATATGGTCTAGAATCCTCTATCAAGTACCTACAATGTAAGATACTCTCCCCGCCAATGCTGGAGTTATGCTAAACAGGAAATCTGGGTTCCTAAAACCATTTGCTGTCTTATCATCATCATTAACAAGTACACGTTGAGAACATGGTATGTACCAAGGCTGAAACTACAAAAAAGTGGAGGAACATAGGGCCTGGCCAAAAAATCTCCCCAGGAAACACAAGTATGTGTATCAGTAGGAAGACAGCAATAATGTCCACCAACATGGCTCATATGTAAGGCCAAACTTGTAAGTTCCACGATTGCTTTTGCTCACTGTTGTATTTCCAGTGCCCTACACAATATCTAACATGTAACTGATAATCAACAAATATTTGTTGATTAAGTAGTGAAGAAGCATGGAGCACAAATAAAGTATTTCATATTACTGTTCTTTAAAAGGCCCTATATTAGGTCTTGGGCAGAGAGCATGTTTGGGAAAATGATCTAGTAAGTAAAATGTGTCTTCAAACTTCTAGTCCAGCTCTTTCTGCCCTCTCTATTAATGGAAAGGAAAAAGTCTCTACAAAAAGGAGCTCTCTAAATAATTTCTACTGATATGTAAAAGATTAATAACATTTGGAATTTTTTCTTACTCCTCAACCAACGATGTTGTACAGAGTTGAGAAGTTTATGCCAAAGTAATTAATCTCTAATATTATAATTTAAATTTCAAGCATCATTTGCAGGTAAGCAAAGGAGGATGGACCACTTTTTGATTAGAAAAATGAAAGGACATTTCATGCTCTTCAGATCAAAGTGATCAACTGTCTATGCTATGTGTAAGGCTGCCATTCTTATGTTTATAATCCAGGTCATTCCTCTTAAGCATAATGCCTACCCATCCAAAGTTCTTAAAAGTTTGCTTTTCAACTGCACATTAAAAAGCTCATACACAGTGATGAATAGTAACTAGAATTTAGGGAGTGATCATTTGTAATATATGCAGGTGTTGAATTATTATATTGAACACCTGAAACATATATAATTAAAAAAGAAATGTTTCTAATAAATGTTTCTAATAAAGCTATGCTGTTGCAAGCTGCAATCAGCATAGTGTTTTTGGAATGAATGGAAGTTAATACCAAATCTGTAATACATGTAGCAAAGTTTTTCAAGAGACTTTTGATAAAGTCTTACATACAACATTCAAGATAGTATATTTTCAGTGAGGGAATACAATAACCATTCTATAGTACATGTAGAGAAGTCTTTTCTAGCCTACTTTTAAAAAATATATTCTATTGATTATGCTATTACAGTTGTCCCATTTTCCCCCTTCATTCCCCTCCACTCTGCACACCCCCTACCACCCACATTGTCCCCCTTTAGTTCATGTCCATGTGTCAAACTTATAAGTTCTTTAGCTTCTACATTTCCCATACTATTCTTGCCTTCCCCCTGTCTATTTTCTACCTATCATCTATGCTACTTACTCTCTGTACCTTTTCCCCTCTCTCCTCCTCCCACTCCCCTGTTGCTAACTCTCCATGTGGTCTCCATTTCTGTGGTTCTGTTCCTGTTCTAGCTGTTTGCTTAGTTTGCTTTTGTTTTGTTTTAGGTGTGGTTGTTAATAACTGTGAGTTTGTTATCATTTTACTGTACATGTTTTTTATCTTCTTTTTCTTAGGTAAGTCCCTTTAATATTTCATATAATAAGGGCTTGGTGATGATGAACTCCTTTAACTTGACCTTATCTGAGAAGCACTTTATCTGCCCTTCCATTCTAAAAGACAGCTTCACTGGATAGAGCAGTCTTGGATGTGGGTCCTTGACTTTCATGACTTGGAATACTTCTTTCCAGCCTCTTCTTGCCTGGAAGGTCTCTTTTGAGAAATCAGCTGACAGTCTGAAGGGAACTCCTTTGTAGGTAACTGTCTCCTTATCTCTTGCTGCTTCTAGGATTCTCTCCTTCATTTTAATATTGGGTAATGTAATTATGATGTGCCTTGGTGTGTTCCTCCTTGGGTCCACCTTCTTTGGGACTCTCTGAGCTTCCTGGACTTCCTGGAAGTCTATTTCCTTTGCCAGATTGGGGAAGTTCTCCTTTATTATTTGTTCAAATACATTTTCCACTTGTTGCTCTTCCTCTTCCACTTCTGGTACCCCTATAATTCGGATGTTGGGATGCTTAAAGACATCCTGGAGGTTCCTAAGCCTCTCCTCACTTTTTTTGAATTCTTGTTTCTTCATTTTTTCTGGTTGGTTATTTCTTTCTTCCTTCTGGTCCACTCCATTGATTTGAGTCCCAGTTTCCTTGCCATCACTATTGGTTCCCTGTACATTTTCCTTTATTTCACTGAGTGTAGCCTTCATTTTCTCATCTAATTTGTGACCAGATTCAACCAGTTCTGTGAGCATCCTGATCACCAGTGCTTTGAACTGTGCATCTGATAGGTTGGCTATGTCTTCATCGCTTAGTTATATTTTTTCTGGAGCTTTGATCTGTTGTTTCATTTGGGCCATTTTTTTTTTGTCTTCATGCACCTGTTATGTAGTGAGGAGTGGAGCCTTATGTGTTCACCCAGGTGGGTCAACCCACTTGATGGGTTGTGATGCTGTATGTGGGGCAGGGGTCTGAGAGGGAGCAATGCTGCTTTCTCCATTCTCTGCCAGATTTCAGTCACTTTTGCTGCTTCCCCCAAGCAAACTAGGCTCTTCTGGTGCTGATTCCCATGTGGATGGGTTTGTGTACATTCTAGGACCCTGTGGGTCTCTCCAGTGAACTCTCCTGTGAGGCTTGGAGTTTCTCCCAGCACCTCAACCCCCACAGGTGTTTTCAATTGGCGTTTTGAGACTTTAGTTCCCTGCACTGGAACCCTGGGTTGTGTGGTCTGTCTCACTCCCCAGTTTCACCTGGTTTATCTACACATGAATGTGGGACTGCCCTGTCTGCCAGCCACCTTGCACACTGCACCCCTCCACAATCCGCTGCCTCCCTAGGTCCACCAGCCACCACTTGCATGCCTGGGGTCTTCCAGGTGCTACCCTGTGCCCGTGGTCGGCCAGCCACCGCTTTTTTTGCAGCCACTCCTCTCTGCTTGGCAGCCTTACTCTGCCCCTCCTACCGGTCTGGATGAATGTGTCTACTTTAACTCCTTCATTGTCGGACTTCCATACAGTTCAATGTTTTGTCAGTACTGGCTGGGTTTTTTTTGTTTGTTTCTAAATTTTTGTTGTCCTTATTTTGGTTGTGTGAGGAGGTACAGTGTTCCTACCTACACCTTCATCTTGGCCAGAAGTCTAAATTCCAAGAAGTCTTTAACAAGACTAATAATAAAGATGTTTCTACTTTCTGTCAAGATGGAGGCATAGGTAAACACAGCTCATCTTGTCACACAACCACAGCAAAATTAAACCTAAACTAAAGAACAAACATCACTCAGAACCATCAGATATGAAGTTGAATGGAAGTCTGAAAACTACAGAATTGAAGAAACCACATCTATCTAGACTGGTAGGAAGGGCAGAGGTGATGAGAGGCAGAGATGCAGAACAGGCCGGTCCCACACCCAACTGTGGTGAATAAAAATTTGATAGGGATATCTTGGAGTGAGGGGTCCCAGCCCCATACCAGCCACCCCAGCCCAGGGATCCAGTGACAAGAAGATGAGTCCCCATAACTCCTGGTTGTAAAAACCAGCAGGGATTTACTCAGTAGAAGAATCTGTTGGATTCCCAAGGAGCTCCTCTTACAGGGCACACACAGAGACTTATTCAGAATCATTCCCTCTGACCTCCAGTACCCGAGTAGCAGTTTGAAAGGCATAAGTGGCATACAGGGAGGAACTGAAGTGTCTGGCATCAAGGTGGGAGCTGGGTAACAGCTTTCCAAGACACAAAGGCAGGCAGAGGCCATTGTTCCTCTTCTGAGCCCTCTTCCCACAGAGACACAGAGCTGGCTGGCAGGTGACATATCTGGGATTCCATCAACCTGGCTTACACTGTTTGCCCCATTCTGGGCATTCCCTGAGGCTCTGCCACACCCAATTTATGGTCCCACCTAATCTGTCAACAGTGGCTTTTTCACATAAATGGCTTGTCTTGGCTCATGCTTCACATCTTCCTAAAGCATCTCAAACAAGCAACAGTTGGCCTCAATGAGACCCCAGCCCCCATACCTTTTGCTAAGTGGACTCAGGCTTGACACTAGTGACATACAGCCTAGGTTCACAGTTTCTCATAACCTGAGAACCTCCAAGTCCATAC
This sequence comes from Anoura caudifer, assembly GCA_004027475.1. Taxonomy (NCBI): domain Eukaryota; kingdom Metazoa; phylum Chordata; class Mammalia; order Chiroptera; family Phyllostomidae; genus Anoura; species Anoura caudifer. Next base: position 15,683 of record PVKU01005880.1, on the reverse strand, counting down.
AAGTAACAGCCATCTTCAGGCTGCTCTGTAGCTCATGCTGGATGGCCCCAGGCAGAACACAGGTAGAGGCTGAACTTGGCCTGCACCACACAAGAAACCCCAGAACCTACACTCCCAGTGAACAGCTACAGACCACATCAGAGCACCACTACACTGTCCCTGCACAGCTAATCCTCCTAGAAGGGTGGAGGTTGGTGGTCACTGCTCACAGACAGTCCTTGCAGCTAACTGGCCTGGGTAAATTTCCTCCACTGACCTGCCAACAGCAACCAAGGCTCAACTACAAGAGGAAGGTTTACTCAGCCCACATGAAGGGTGAACCTTGAGTAGCCAGCTTGGGTGATAGGGGAGGGTGTGCCACTGGGCCCTACAGGACACCTGCTACATTAGGACATGTTACCAAGACAGAGCCATAGCAACCCTCCTGAATACATAAAATCAAATACAGGGAGGCTGCCAAAATGAGGAGACAAAGAAACATAGCCCAAATGAAAGAACAGACCAAAACTCCAGAAAAAGAATTAAACAAAATGGAGATGAACAATCTATCAGATGCAGAATTCAAAAACACTGGTTATAAAAATGCTAAAGAAAATTAATGAAGACCTTAACAGCATGAAGAAAAATCCACTCAGAAATGAAGGATACACTAATTGAAATAAAGAACAATTAACAGGGAATCAACAGTGGAGTGGATGAAGCTGAAAATCAGATCAATGATTTGGAACATAAGGAAACAAAAACAACCAATCAGAACAGCAAGAAGAAAATAGAATTTAAAAAAAAAAAACGACTCTCTGGGACGATCTCAAGCATACCAACATTCACTTTATAAAAGTTCCAGAAGGAGAAGAGAAAGAGCAACAAATTGGAAAGCTATTTTTAAAAATAATGAAAGAAAACATCCTTAATCTGGCGAAGGAAATAGACATACGAGGGACTGTCTGTGTTTCCATACAATAGGAAGCACAGAGAATCCCAAACAAGATGGATGAAAAGAGGCCCCCACCAAGACTCATCATAATTAAAATGCCAAAGGTTAACAATAAACAGAGAATCTTAAAAGCAGCAAGAGAGTTCTTGTAAGACTGTCAGCAGATTTCTCAAAAGAAACTTTGCAGGCTAGAAGGGTTTTGCAAGAAATATTCACAGTGATGAAAAGCAAGGACCTACAATGAAGATTACCCTACCCAGCAAAGCTATCATTTAGAGTCAGAGGGCAGATAAAGAACTTTCCAGACAAGAAAAAGCTAAAGGAATTTATCACCACCAAAACAGTATTTTATGAAATGTTAAAGGGACTTATTTAAGAGAAAGAACATCAAAACTATGAACAATAAAATGGCAATAAATACATATCTATCAACAATGGAAACTTAAAAAAATAAAAAATAAAAAAATAAAAAAAAACAACTAGGCAAACCAGCAGAACAGAAACAGAAGCATAGCTGTGGAGAATATTTTGATGGTTGCCAGACAAGGGGGTGTCTGGGGGAATGGGTGAAAAGGTGAAAGGGTTAAGAAGTACAAATTACAGAATAGTCATGTGGATGTAAAATACAGTATAGGAAGGGGACTAGCCAAAGAACTTATATGCATGACCCATGGACATAAACAATGGTGTGGGCATTGACTGAGGGTGTTGGAAATGCTGGGTGGAGGAATGCAAAGGGGGAAAAGTTGGGACAACTGAAATAGCATAGCAAATAAAACATAATCTAAAAAAGAAAGAAAAATTGGATACCCACATGGAAAAGCATGAAGTTGGACTCTTACCTTAACACTATGTACAAAAATTAACTGAAAATGGAATAAATACCTAAATGTGCAAGAGCTGAAACTATAAAATTCCTAGAATAAAAACAATGTATAAAGACATGTGGTATGTATATATGTGTGTGAATATATATACATATATACACATTATATATAAAATAAAATATTATTAAGCCTTTAAAAATAAGGAAATCCTGCCCCAGCTGGTGTGGCTCAGTAGGTTGGGCATTATCCCACAAACCAAAAGGTCACCAGTTTGATTCCCAGTCAAGGCATATGCCTGCATTTGCAGGTTTGATCATCAGTCAGGACATGTACAGAACACAGCCAATCGATGATTCTCACATTAATATTTCTTACCCTTTCTTTCTCCCTCCTTTCCCTTCTCCCTAAAAAATAAAAAATAAATAAGAAAATCCTGCTATATGCAACATAATGTTGGTGGACATTGTGCTAAGTAAAATGAGCCAGTCACAGAATGACAAATACTGTATCATTCTACTTATGTGAATGGGAACAAAGGAGTTCCCATTAGACTATCAGCTGACTTCTCAAAAGAGACCTTGCAGGGAAGAAATATTTGAAGTCATAAAAGGCAAGGACCAAGTAATCCAAGATTACTCTATCCAGCAAAGCTATCATTTATAATAGAAGGGCAGATAAAGTGCTTCTCAGATAAGGTCAAGTAAAAGGATGATTTCATTTCATCATCACCCAGCCTTTATTATATAAAATGTTAAAGGGACTTATCTAAGAAAAAGAAAATAACAAATATGAACAGTAAAATGACAACAAACAGTTATTAAAAACTGAACCTAAAAAAAAAAAAAAAAAAAAACCTGCAAACTAGTAGAACAGGAACAAGATCACAGAAATGGAGATCACATGGAGGATTAGCAACGGGGAATGGGAGGAGGAGAGAGGAGGAAAAGGTACAGAGAAAAAGTAGCATAAAATGTAGGTAGAAAATAGACAGGGGGAAGTTAAGAATAGTATAGGAAATGGAGAAGCCAAAGAATTTATATGTATGACCCATGGGCATGAACTAAAGGGGGGGAATGTGGGTGGTAGGGGGTGTGCAGGGTGGAAGGGAGTGAAGGGGGGAATGGGACAACTGTAATAGCATAATCAATAAAATATATTTAAAAATAAAAATTGTTGAACCAAAAATAAGTAAATAAAAATATTGCTTTTTGATAGCATTTTCCATGGTCCTTCTTAAAGCTACGTGTCGGAAAGTACCTCTTGCTACTTGTTCTCAGTTGTTGTTGTTGTTCTTTGTTAAACAACCCTCAAGCTGCAGGTTTGTCCCTCCATTCTTCCTGGGGTCTATTTCATGCATCTGGATAGTATTTCTAACTTTGCTAGCAGTCCCTAGAGAACCAGAAAGAGTCTTGTGTTGCTCTAGGATTTAGTCTTCACCCTGACCCCAAAATTTTGCAAAAGAAAACTTATTATGATATGATTGTCTAACCACCATGCTGTACACTTGAAATAATGTTGAATGTCAACTGTAATTGAAAAATAAAAAAAAGGAAAAAAAAGAAAAAAAAAAAAACAAAGTAGAAAGTCAGGGAAGGCTGAAGGAAGGAAAGGAGGGAGAGAAATGCCCTAAGCCTTTACCTTCTGATTTGGGTTTAAAAACAAAATTTACAAAGCACTTGTGTAGAAGACAGTCTTCAAAAGAAGGTGACTGAAGCCTTCCTCAGGGTTAATGGGACATGTGAACATAGCTAAATGTTTGAAGGTATGATATTTTGTTAATAGAATATACTACAGGCCCACAGCTCTTCTGGAGTCATTGCTGACATAACTCAGGTTCCAACACTTGCATGGAAGTGGAATTTCATGGAAAGCAGCTAGAGCATAGGGATGCATCATTTCATTTCATGCAGCTTTCAAAATCTGGTAGGAAGTCTTATTTCACAAGGAAACTGACTTTTCTTCAAATATGTAGAAGGAAAGACTATGACAAATAGCTCTGAGGAAAATAGTTCCTCATTGTACCTTGCCAAGCCAAGGACTTGCACAGATGTTTGATCTTAATAGTTATAGCCTGAATCAAATTAACAGCTAGTGTAAGACAACATTAGGAAGAAATAAAAAAGAATCATGAGATAAACTAAACAAAAGCTTAGATGAGAGCCTTTGAGCCCAAATTTTGATTTAAAGTGTCCTGAGTCCTGACTGGTATGGCTCAATACTTGAGCGTGGGCCTGTGACCAGAGGATCACCAGTTTTATTCCCAGTCAGGGTGATGCCTGGGTTGCAGACCAAGTCCCCAGTAGGGGGCACGAGAGAAACAACCACACACTGATGTTTCTCTCCCTCCCTTCCTCTCCCTCTGTCTAAAAATAAATAAATAAAAACTTTAAAAATAAAATAAAGTGTCCTGATATCCCTTTTTGCCCTTTTTTTCTTTCATTCTTTCTTTTATTTCTTTTGCCACATATTGCAGTAAAACTGTGAGAAACTCTAAGTTGATTCTCAAACCCTGAGGTCTAGGGAAAACTTTCCATAAGATACATAAGTTCAGAACTGCAGAGGGAACCCAAAAAATTAAACAAAATCGCACCAGAAGGAAGCAAAGGCAGCAGCAGCAGGGAAACCAATTAGAATTATACAAAATTGCGCCAGATTGTAACCCTAGAGTATTCAGCCAGTGGAAAAATGGAAAGGGACCAGTTGCATTAGGGATAAAACTATCTGCTTTGCACCACCCATGTGTGTCTGCTAATGGTTGGGCACCTGTTCTTGCAAGATCATAAACAAATGCCTCACTTTCACCATACTCCAAGCCTCTGAGTCCTTTGTTTGCAGACAGGGTAAGCACATTTCTTACAAAACTAATGTATCTCAATTAGAAGTCTGAGCACCCAAGTGGGCTGTGTTTTTTCTCCATTACAATCTTTCTGATAAACAAGAGCTGTCACCTACTCACCATGTAAGTCAGCATTCACGTGTCTTCAAGTTTACCTTCTCCATACAAGTCTCTGGCATGGCTACCCAGTGTTTCTATTTCACTGCATCTTCTATGCATTCATAATACCACCAAGGAGTTCAGTCTGTTGATAAATTCCATTAATGGGGTAAATAATTGGGGGAGATAGTAAACCTTTTGTGAATCACTCTTCAGCATCCCCAGACCAAGACCAGGATTAGAATGTAGAAACACACATTTTTTGTTGTTGTTGTTGAAATATTTTATTTTTTTACTAATTATTTTATTGTTGTTCAATTACAGTTGTCTGATTTTCCACCACCACTCCCCCCCAGCTCCAGCCAAACCTCCCTCCCTCCCTTGCTTCCACATTCTCCCCTTGGTTTTTTCCATGTGTCCTTTATATTAGTTCCTGAAAACCCTTCTCTCCATTATCCTCTCCTACCACCCCTCTGGTTACTGACACATGGTTCTTAATTTTAATATCTCTAGTTATATTTTTTGCTTGCTTTTTTGTTGTTGATTATGTTTCAGTTAAAGGTGAGATCTTATGGTATACGTCCTTCACCGCCTGGCTTCTTCCACTTAGCAAAATGCTTTCCAATTCCATCCATGCTTTCCAAAGAGTAGGAGCTCCTTCTTCTCTCTGCTGCATACTATTCCATTTTGTGGATGTACCATGGTTTTTTGATTCACTCATTTGCTGATAGGCACTTAGGTAGCTTCCAACACTTGGTTATTGTAAATTGTGCTGCTATGAACATCAAGGTGCATAGATTCTTTTGGATTGGTGTTTCTGGGTCCTTAGGATAAAATCCCAGCAGTGGAACTGCTGGGTCAAAAAGCAGTTCCAGGTTTAGCTTTCTGAGGAAATTCCATACTGCTTTCCACAGTGGCTGCACCAGTCTGCAATCCCACCAACAGTACACTAGGGTTCCCTTTTCTCCACATCCTCTCCAACATTTGTTGTTTGTTGATTTGTTTATGATGGCCATTCTGACCGGTGTGAAGTAGTATCTCATTGTGGTTTTCATTTGCATCTGTCTGATGGCTAGTGATGCTGAGCATCTCTTCGTATGTCACCTTTTCAAATGCCTCTGTATGTCCTCCTTGGAGAAGTGTCTGTTCAAGGCTTTTGCCCATTTTATAATTGTTTTTTTTTTTTTTTGGTCTTCCTGGAGTGGAGTCATGTGAATTCTTTATATATTTTGGAGATGAAACCCTTGTCCAAGTTATCATTGGCAAATATTTTTTCCCCATAAAGTTGGTTCTCTTTTCATTTTAATGCTGTTTCCTTTATCCATGCAGAAGCTTTTTGATAGGATGAGGTCCCATTTGTTTATTCTTTCCTTTTTGTCCCTTGCTTTAGGGGACATATCAGGGTAGATGTTGCTGCATGGAATGTCTGAGATTTTCCTGCCCATGTTTTCCTCTAGGACTTTTATGGTGTCACGACTTATATTTAAATCTTTTATACACCTTGAATTTATTTTTGTGTATGGTGTGAGTTGGTGATGGAGTTTCATTTTTTCACGTGTACCTGTCCAAACCTCCCAACACCATTTGTTGAAGAGGCTATTTTTACTCCATTGTATGCTTCTTCCCCCTTTGTCAAATATTAATTGACCATAGAGACTTGGGGGTTTTTTTCTGGGCTCTCTGTTCTGTTCCATTGGTCCACATGTCTTAGGCCAGTACCAGGCTGTTTTGATTACAGCGGCCTTGTAATACAGTTTGATATCAGGTATTGTGATCTCTCCTACTTTGCTCTTCTTTCTCAAAATTGCTGCAGCTATTCGGGGTCATTTATGGCTCCATATAAATTTCTGATATGTTGGTTCTATGTGACAGATGTCATTAGTACTTTAATAGGTATTGCATTGAAACTATAAATCATTTTGGGTAGTATGGCCATTTTGATTATGTTAATTCTTCCAATCCATGAGCATGGTACATGCTTCTGTTTGTTTGTGCCTTCTTTAATTTCTTTCTTCACTGTTGTGTAGTTTTCTGAGTAAAGGTCGTTTACATACTTGGTTAAATTTATTCCTAGGTATTTCATTTTTCTTGTTGCTATATCAAATAGGGTGTTTTTCTTAATTTCTGCTTCTGGTCTTTCATTGTTGGTATACAAAAATGCCTTTGATTTCTGGATATTGACTTTCTATCACACTATTTTGCCAAATTCATTTATCAGGATGTGTAGTTTTTTGGTGGAGTCTATAGGATTTTCTATGTACAATATCATGTCATTATAAACGACAGTTTTGTTTCCTCCTTTCCAATTTGGATGCCTTTTATTTCTTTTTCTTGTATGATTGCTGTGGCTAGGTCTTCCAATATGATGTTGAATAGCAGGTGGTGAAAGCGGATACCCTTGTCTTGTTCCTGATCTTACTGGGAAAGCTCTAAGTTTTTGTCCATTGAGTATGATGTTGGCTGTAGGTCTCTTATATATGGCTTTTATTAGGTTGAGGAATGCCCCCTCTATTCCCACTTTGCTAAGTGTTTTTATCATAAATGGGTGCTGTACCTTATCCAATGCTTTTTCCACATCTATTGATATGATCATGTGATTTTTGTCTTTGCTTTTGTTTATGTGATATATTACATTTACTGATTTGCAAATGTTGATCCATCCTTGCATCCCTGGGATAAATCCCACTTGGTCATGGTGTATGATCTTTTTAATGAATTGTTGGATGCAGTTAGCCAATATTTTGTTGATTATTTTAGCATCTATGTTCATCAGCAAAATTAGCCTAAAGTTTTCTTTCCTTGTTTTGTCCTTATCTGATTTTTGAAATTAGGATAATGCTGGCCTCGTAAAAACAGTTTGGAAGTCTTCCAAGTTCTTGAATTTTTTGGAATAATATATGAAGTAATAAGGGTTAGCTCTTCAATAAATGCTCTGTAAAATTCTCCTGTTAAAAAGTATGGTTCAGGGCTTTTGTATTTCGAAAGCTTTTTGATTACTGCTTCAATTTCATCAGCTGTTATTGGTTTGCTCAGGTGTTCTGCTTCTTCCTCATTCACTATTGGAAGATTGTATCTTTCTAGAAATTTGTCCATTTCACCTAGGTTTTCAATTTTTTTGGCATATAGTTCTTTATAGTAATTTTTTACAATCCTTTGTATTTCTGTGATATCAGTTGTAATCCCTCCTCCTTCATTTTGGATTGTGATTATTTGGGTCCTGTCTTTTTTTCTTGATGAGTCTCCTTCAAAGCTTGTCAATTTTGTTTATCTTTTCAAAGAAGAAGCTCCTGGATTTATTGATCTTTGGAGTTGTGCTTTTATCCTCTATGTTGTTTAATTCTACTCTGATCTTGGTTTTTTCCTTCCTTCTACTTGCTCTGGGCTGCCTTTGTTGTTGTTCCTTGAGTTTTGTAGGCGTAGAGTTAAGTTGTTTGTTTAAAATGTTTATATCTTTTTCAGGTAGTGATACAGGTAGGCCTAGGAACTTCCCTCTGAGGACTGCCTTTGTTGTGTCCCATAAGTTTTGGATTATTGTGAGCCCATTTTCATTTGTTTCCAGAAAAATTTTATTTCTTCCTTGATCTCATTCTTTTTGTAAATTTTATTTTATTTTAATTGTTGTTCTTGTACAGTTTTCTGTCTTCTACTCCCATCCCACCCCATCGCCCCAGGCCTCCCCAACTCCCTCCCATTTCCAGCCCCCCTAGTTTTTGTCCATGTGTCTTTTATACTTGTTGCTCTAAACCCTTCCCCTTTTCTCCTGGAATTCCCTCCCCTCTCCCCTCTGGTCACTGTCAGCCTTTTCTCAATTTCAGTGTCTTTGGTTATATTATGCTTGTTTGTTTGTTTTATTGATTAGGTTCCTGTTAAAGGTGAGATCATATGGTATTTGTCTTTCACCTCCTGGCTTATTTCTCTTAGCATAATGCTTTCCAGTTCCATCTGTGCAGTTGCAAAAGGTAGGAGCTCCTTCATTCTTTCTGCTGCATAGAATTCCATTGTGTAAATGTATCATACTTTCTTGATCCATTCATTTACTGATGGGCACCTAGGTTGCTTCCAACACTTGGCTATTGTAAATTGTGCTGCTATGAACATTGGGGTGCATAGGTTCTTTTGGATTGGTGTTTCAGGGATCTTGGGATGTAATCTATGTCTTTTTATTGTGGTATTTAATCCATTTATGTTTAAGGTTATTATTGTTAGGTACTTATTCATTGCCATTTCTTTGTATCTGTGTTCCTCTCTCTCTCTCTCACTGTTTGTCTTCTTGTTCTTAAAGCAGACCCTTTAGCATCTCTTGCAGAGCTGGTTTGGAGGAGGTATATTCTTTCAGGCTTCTTTTGCCCAGGTTACTCCTTATTTGGCCTTACATTTTAATTGAGGGCCTTGCTAGATAATGTAGTATTCATTGAAGGTCTCTGGTTTTCATTACTTGGACTATTTCTTGCCATTCTCTTCTGGCTAGGAGCATTTCCATTGAGAAGTCAGCTTCTAGTCTTATTGGGGCTCCCTTGTATGTTACTTCCTGTTTTTCCTTTGCTGCTTTTAAGATTCTCTCTTTGTCTTGGAATTTTGCCATTTTAATTATGATCTGTCTTGAAGTGGGTCTCCTTAGGTTCCTCTTGATTGGGACTCTCTTTGTTCCTGGATCTGTGTGACTTTTTCTCTCACCCAGTTAGGGAAGTTTTCCATCATTCCTTTTTCAAATAGGTTTTCTATCGCTTGCTCTTCTTCTTCTCCTTCTGGTATCCTAATATGTGGATATTATTACATTTCATGTTGTCCTGCATTTCCCTTAACCCTTCTTCGATCTTTCTGAGCCTCTTTTCCTTTTCTTGCTCTTTCTCAGTGTTTTTTCCTACCTTGTCCTCCAGCTCACTGATCTGATCTTCTGCTTCATCAATTCTGCTTTTGATTCCTTCTACTGTGTTCTTCAATTCAGAAATTGTATTCTTCATTTCTTCTTGAACCTTGTTGATAATTTCTATTTCCTTTTTCATGTTGATATAGTTTTCAGTGAGTTCATTGTAGTCTCCCCATAGTTTTTGGTAATTCTCTGTGACCTCACTGAGCTTCCTGATAACCATTGCTTTGAACCCAATATCTGATAGTTGACTTGACTCTATTTCATTTAGCACTCTTTCTGAGACTTCCTCCTTTTCTTTCATTTAGGGATTGTTTCTTTATCTTCCCATTGTCTGTGATACTCTTCTTGCTAGCCTCAGCTTCTTAAATTGATCTTTTCTGACTCCCTGGGTTTATGGTGTGAACCTCTATGGTAGAAGACCTGTGAGATTCAGTGGTGCAGTCTCCTTGAACTCCTGAGCTTGCTGGTCTTGGGCTGTCAATTATGTTGGTTCTCTGTGTGTCTTTGGGTTTTGATTGTTGTTAGGTCTTTCTTTGGTGGGTCCTTCCCTCCAGCTGGTTAACTGAGGGTCACTCTGTCCACCACATCTTGTATTCTGTTATGCAGGTGTGGACAGGTTGTGTTGAAGCTGGTTCTTCTGTCTGTGTGAGGTTTTGAGGTTTCTTTCTTGCTTTTGTTCAGTTCTTTGTTCTGGATAATTTCTCTACCTTTTAGTTGTATTTCCAGATCAGTCCTGGGTGGAGGTTAGTGTGGCTTCCACTCCCTCCTTCACCTTCTTCTGTTGTTATCTGCCGGTGGCTCCTTTGTTAGTGGGTTTCCTCTTCCAGCAGGTGTCCTGGTTTTCACAGCTCCCACCTACTCATCTGATTTTTCAGTGTCCTCTATAATTTTTGGTCTCCAATCTTTATATATGTTGGGGTACCATTTGGCTGTTCACTCTGTTCCTCAGAGGATCAGCTATATGTTCCACCCATGAACAGGGGGAAGTTAACTCCACTCCCACCTATTGTGTCACCATCTTCCTTCTAATATAGAGAGACACACTTTTAATCCTTTATACTACTCTCACCTGTAGCAGAGTTACTGCTAACTAAATGCATTGACCCAGAGATTTACAAACAATTAGAGCCCTTTGTATAAATGTGTCCTCCACAGATTACTGCCCTCTTCTATCTTTCAAAGTCTGACTCACATACACAGTAATTTGTACCTCTGTGGTTTTTTCTTCTTCCCTTCTGTCTAATAATCATACAGCATTATATCTCCAGGACAGTTTTAAATGCCAGAACATGCATCAGCTGTGATTCTAGCCCAGGATGTGAAAGATGATCCAGGCTGGCTTCCTGCATAATTGAAAGTAGGTGAATTTTGTTTCTTTCTCTTCCCCTTAAATGCTTTCACTGCCATTCCTTCTAAGACAGACTGCCAACTTCCTCTCACCCCTCTGCACATTCTTCTTTAGATCTATCTCCTTTAGATCTATCTCCTTTCCCTTATTAGTCCTCTTTGTCATGAACACCAGTTATTCTGGTCCCTGTTCTGGATTCCTAAAGTAGAAACTAAGGTGTTGATAGCTAAAAATGACTTCTATTAAATGAGAGCTACTATATGGCATTTAAAAAAAAAAACAGTTTTATTGAGACATAATTCATTCTCATTGTTATTGAGATATAAAGTTCATTCTTTTAAAGTGCAGAATTTGTTGTTTTGTAATATATTTACAAAGTTGTACAACCATCATCACTATTCAATTCCAGAATATTTTAATTACCCTAACAAAGAAAACCTGCACTCATTTAGTAGTCACTGCCTTTTCTTCCCTTCCTAGTCCCTGTGAACCACTAATCTACTTTCTGTGCCTATGGCTTTGCCTATTCTGCACATTTCATGTAAATGCAAACACACAATATGTGGTCATTGCGATTGCTTCTCTCACTTAGCATAGTGTTTCTAAGGCTTATGCACATTGTAGCATGTGCCAGTACTTCATTCCTTTTTATTGCTGAATGACTCTCCATTTTATTGAATGTGCTACATATCATTCATTCATTCATTTATCAATGGATGGACATTTGGGTGGTTTCTACTTTTTGACTCTTATGTATAATGCTTCTATGAACATCATATACAAGTTTTTGTGTGAATATATCTTTTCAGTTCTTTTGAGTATAAACCTAAACTTAGAATGGCTGGGTCCTGTGATAACTCTATGTTTAACTTTTTCAGAAACTGCCAAACTGTTTTCCAAATAGGCTGTCCCATTTTAAATCCCACCAGCAATATATGAGGGTTCTTGTTTTTCCATATTCTTGCTAACGTGTTATTATGTTTTTTCTTTTAATTATGGTAGGCATTTTTACATGTATATTATCTCAGATTATATTCATAACAGCCATGAAAGTAGATTTTCTTCTTTCTATTCTGTAAATCAGAATATCAAAACTCTGATAAATTAGACAATAATTATATTTATTGACTACTGATAATGTAAAAGGCATTCTTGGAAGTTCTGTCTCCTTTAATTTGTATAGTGACCCCACGGGGTTGTAGCTGAATTCCATTTCCAGAATTCAATTCTGTGGGCTTTACATAGCAAATCACTGAATCATTACAACAGTCTTATAGGGTTGCTATCATCATCCACATTTAATAAATGAGGAAAGTGAGGCACAAAGAGTTCAAATAAAGTTAAAAAGGCACAAAGCTGATATGTGGTAGAGCCAAACTGTGAAAATAAGTAGTCTAGCTTTAGAATCCAAAACTCTTAACCACTGCCTCTTAAAAGAAATCACAGGGTGTTTTGATTATAGTGGCCTTGTAATACAGTTTGGTATCAGGTATTGTGATCCCTGCTACTCTGTTCTTCTTTCTCAAAATTGCTGCAGCTATTCTGGGTCATTTATGGTTCCATATAAATTTTTGAAGTGTCTGTTCTATGTCTGTGAAATATGCCATTGGTACTTTAATAGGTATTGCATTGAATTTGTAGATTGCTTTGGGTAGTATGCACATTTTGATCATGTTGATTCTCCCAATCCATGAACAAGGTATATGTTTCCATTGGTTTGTGTCTTCCTTGATTTCTTTCTTCAGTGTTGTGTAGTTTTCTGCATACAGGTCTTTTACCTCCTTGGTTAGGTTTATTCCTAGGGTTTTTTTTTTTTTTTGCTATAATGAATGAGATTTTTTTCTTGATTTCTGCCAGGCACATGGACCAGTGGAACAGAACAGGGAGCCTGGAAATAAACCCAAGTCTCTATGGTCAATTAATATTTGACAAAGGAGGCAGCAACATAAAATGGAGTAAGAATAGCCTCTTCAACAAGTGGTGTTGGGAGAACTGGACATCTATATGTAAAAAAATGAAACTCAAGCACCAACTTACACCATACAGAAAAATAAATTCAAGGTGGTTAAAAGATTTAAATATAAGCCATGACACCATTAAAGTCCTAGAGGAGAACATAGGCAGGAAAATCTCAGATATGTCACACAGCAACATTTTTACTGATATGTCCCCTAAAGCAATGGATGGAAAGAATAAACAAATGGGATCTCATCAAAATAAAAAGCTTCTGCACAGCTAAAGAAAACAGTATAAAGTAAAAAGAGAACCGACTGTATGGGAAAACATATTTGTCAATGATACCTCAGACAAGGGTTTCATCTCAAAAATATATAAAGAACTCATGCAACTCCACTCTAAGAAGACAAGCAACCCAATTGAAAAATGGGCAAAGGACTTGAACAGTCACTTCTCCAAGGAGGACATACAGAGAATCCAGAAACACATGAAAAGATGCTCAATATCGCTAGCTATCAGAGAGATGCAAATTAAAACCACAATGAGATACCACTTCACACCAGTCAGAATGCCCATCATAAACAAAGCAACAAACAACAAGTGTTGGACAGGTTGTGGAGAAAAGGGAACCATAGTGCACTGTTGGTGGGATTGCAGACTGGTACAACCACTATGGAAAGCAGTATGGAATTTTGTAAGAAAACTAAAAACAGATCTGCCTTTTGAGCCAGCAATTCCACTGCTAGGATTATATCCTAAGAACCCTGAAACACCAGTCCAAAAGAACCTATGCACCCCTATGTTCATAGCAGCACAATTTACAACAGCCAAGTGTTGGAAGCAACCTAGGTGCCCATCAGTAAATGAATGGATCAAGAAACTATGGTACATTTATACAATGGAATTCTACGCAGCAGAAAGAAAGAAGGAGCGCCTACCCTTTGCAATAGCATGGATGGAACTGGAGAGCATTATGCTAAGTGAAACAAGCCAGGCAGTGAAAGACAAATATCATATGATCTCCCCTTTAACAGGAACGTAATCAACAAAACAAACAAACAAGCAAAATATAAACAAAGATACTAAAATTGAGAACAGGCCTACAGTGACCAGAGGGGAGAGGTGAGGGAATTTCAGGGGAAAAGGAGAAGGGTTTAGAGCAACAAGTATAAAGGACACATGGATAAAAACCAGGGGGGTGGAAATGGTAGGGTGGTGAGGAAGACTTGGGTGGTGGGCTGGGATGGTAGTAAAAGACAGAAAACTGTACAGGAACAACAATTAAAATAAAATGAATTCTAAAAAAAGAAATCACAGGGTGGATCTATTGGATTTATCCATGGACTCAAAAATACCAATTGGCTGTCTCAACTTCAGTGACAGTACAATTAATGATGACATTAGAATAGAAATTCAAAACCATTTGGGTTCCATGGAAAATTCTTATTTTGCATGTTGCACCTGTGGGAGTGCTATCAGGACATCTGGCAGACAGCCTGCAGTGTGTGGAAACACCATCTGGGCCTCATTAACTGGTTGACTGGCTGCATCCTCTCTAGTATCAACACACCTTCCATGATGGCCATGATTGGACAGCCCCCAAATGAGACCCCTTCAGCCTATTTACCAAAACAACATGCCCACCAAGCCCACTGCAGATGGAGATAATTGCTGGGTACTTTGAGATCATGGTGGTACCTCAGGACCCAGTCAGCACAGACCAAATCATGAATCACTCCTCAATACTCCTCAAAAACAAAGTGAGTTCTCCATCTCCCTGCTGGGGTAGCTTTGTGTTGTGACCCTACCTTGAGAGGTCTGGGGGAGGCGGGGCTGGCAACATACTCTCTCTGCTCCGTCTCTGAAACGATATTGTGGTGGTAAAGGATGACATCAACCATACCATGTCTGTTGTCACCTCAACCAAGAGCAGGCTGGCCCTATGGCATGGGTACAGCCATGTCATGGATTACCTGTCCCAGCTGGTCATTGACTATGTTCTCAAGAGGCAGCTGTACATCAATGCCTTGGGCTAACAGCTACAGAGCCCTCTGCTCCACTGTCCCCTTGTCCTCTGCCAACACACTGGCCCCTCCAGTCTCTGTCAGCCCCCTGTTTCTCTCTTGCCTCTCAGTTCTTGTTCTCCTCCTTTGCTGACTCAACCCCACCCACAACAGTCTGGGGACCTGCAGAGAACCATGGCATCCATTATTCCATACTAATCTTTAGACCAACTTTCCTCTAGTCTCTGGGCTAGGGGTGGGTGAGGGAATAGGGGTGGAAATTGGGGAGAAGTGCAGTCCATCCTCCAGCATGTTCTAGAGAGTGGCTTTGATACGCACCCTCCCAGTATGCTCTGGGGAGGCAGCTTTGGCTCTTGCACTCCCAGCAGGCCTTTTACCAAAATGGGCTGTATTTTTCATTTCTGTTTTTATGTTTTGATTTTTATTGCTATTGTTCATGCTTCATAGAGCCAGGATAAAATCAGGGGACAAAAAAAACATTGGGGTTCCTTTTGAGTATAAAAAATTATAAAACTCCAAATCCACTTATGAGTATAATCTTAGGGATCATTTCCACAGACCCTTTAGAATCATGTGTCAGAACATCAGCTACACTGTCTGGTTAAATATTGTCCCCCAGGGATCTTGTTGACCTATAGCACCAGAATGTTCATGAGATTCTACTGGGTTTTATTAAAACTTATATCACTTCTTGTTCTACTTTCCCAATATGAAAGCCAAACAATTTAAAGAATTCATCATTACTGAATGAGCTTTAATTCCCAAGGAGCCATCGAATGAAAAGATCCA